>OX578140.1:10014623-10179623 GCA_951213105.1 Amaurobius ferox
CCACCCAAGCTCCTCTAGAATTTGATGCGGAATCCATTTCATAAGTTATCATCTGAGATCTAGCCAATTTAGAGATATAAACGCTTTAAGTAAAATGACAGTTTTTGAACCGGAAATGAAAAAGGAACCGGAATTGGAAATCCATAGTGAACTTCCAACGCCTCCGAAATATGATGATAACTTCACATCTGGCATCATTTGAGATCTATCTGTAACAGATCCCGAAAAATAGATGTTTCAAGGAAACAAATTTCCAAAAATCAATAGTACGGCAAATTTTTTACTACGGATAAAACTTATTAAAAAATATAACGCAACTTCGATTAAACGGATGCCAAGGAACTAGCATAAATACTGGTTAAATCGTGGAACAACTGCATAAAACTAAAATTTTACCTTTAATGCGTTTTTAAATTGACCATGGTTTCGAAAGTCCCATTTATAACCTTATATTTTAGTTAGCATAATTAGCATTCCACCTTACTTTTTCATTATCATCAGTAGGTATCACTTTAAGTATTTCCATCTAATACTTCACACCGTAGACTCCATAATCCATTAATTCCCCAAATGCATTCGCATCACGAGCAGTATTATCTTTCATTTCTTCTCATGTCTTTGTAATAACTGACTACATTGCATCTCTTTAATTTACTTCAAAGATATATACAATGCAAAGCCGAGCTTAGATTGCACATGCTTCTCTTTTTACAAAGAATTCGACTTCAATCTCTCTTCTTGCCCCTTTTCTTTGCATATAGGCAAAAAGGAGCCATCAACATCACTGTATAATTCCAATCTGAAAGTAAAGTATATAACAGAAAGTACATTTTTCAGAGGCCACCACAGATACTATACATCCTATTAGTTAAAATCTTTATCGGTGCCAGGTTGAAAAAGGATGCTTAGGCTAACTCCTAGAAATAAATTCGAGAACTAGACAAAATACAGATAAGTCGTTTTTCTCTTTGCGAATCTTTTTCATCTGCGGTTTAAATACGATAATTTGAACTCTGAAGAAATGTATTTTGAGTATTTTGAAAAAATACAAAATACTCTGGAAAAGTAATTTTCGATACATTGCCAAATTACTTTAGTTTTTTCTGTTGAAAATACATATCAAATACGTGTATTTTCGACACTGTCCAACTCTGTGTTGCACCTAAAAATTCCAATATACCAAAAGAAATGTACTCACTTTGCTGGAGATCAATCGGTACCAGAGTTGAGACTTCTAAGGCTCCAAGAACACGAGTTAAGAAATTCCAGGTCTACCCAGACTTTTTAAACGGAGTTTTTAATACTTCCTCATTTATAAAAGCAATGAAAAAAAGGAAGCAATAGTTGAAGGTCAATCGCATCATGTCTGAGAGAGTTCAACTGTTTGACCTGGTCGCCCGGAACCAGTTTCGAACGCATTGTTAGGAAATACCCATCAGGGATGGGGAGCATAATTCTCTTAGATGACTCGTGGACTTTATTAGAGAAATACAGAAGAAAAGAAATTAAAAGTTTTTGGGCATCTCGTTATGTGGAGGTCAATCCACTGCTATAATGATTATATTCAAATCCTTATTTGGATAAATGTCTTTTAATTAGGGTTGAACTTTTCTTCTTATTTATTTAAACATTCGGGCTTGAATAGTTATTTATAAGCTACTGGTTTTATTTAATTTTTTATCGTATGTATCTCTTGTGATTTGTCCAGTCTAAATGTCAATGAACTTTCATAAAAGCTTCTTATCGGTTTGGTTGATTGATCGTATGAAGCCAAATTAATTGAATATCTTATTTATGTGTTAAGCTTATGCAGCTCCTCTAGGAAATAACCTCTACCTGCGTCACCATGGGCATATATATCACCATGGGCTAAACCCATATATTTTTACTCTCTATGTAAATGAGAAGAACAGTTGTCCCATATTAGCAATATTTATGAGGAGTTTTAATAAGGAATAGTTTAATAGTAAAGAGTAGTTAAATTTATAATGATTTACATTTATCGCCAAAAGGAATATATGCATATAAAAATTCGAATTAATTAAAATTTGAATTATTTGTTTAAATACCGTTTAAACATATGCTATATGCTAAGTATCATTTTATTTTTATGGCAACCTTTGATAATTATATTTCGATAATAAAAAAAAATATCAAGGCCTTCATAGCGTGGGAAATGGTATGCACATTTTGTTTTTGAATTATTAATTATGAAATCCCTATTTTTATAATTAAATCGCATCTGTGCTAATTAACTATTTAATTGGTTGATTATGCTATGATAAATTTGGATTCATTGCATTCATATCGACAGTTATAGTTGTTGGGAACTTCATCTTCTAACTTTCGAAGTCCAATAAGGCAGCGATAATTGTTACAGCAGTGAGTCTTTCATCAACGGCGATAAAGAATAGTTCAAATAAAAGCAGCTACAATCCTAATAGAAAAAAACCTCGGTTAATACCTTAACCGCTCACATTAGATATGTAAATATTTTTCTAGTTTCACATCATATAAATATAATATAACTAGAAAATCTACCAGTCGCTAGCCGGTATTTCAGGCAGTGATTAATTGAATTCATTCATAAAGTATTTTGAAATGCTCAGTTGCCCGCTGCGTGACCAGACACGCGGTTGCTCACCGTCAGCTAAGCGAGCATTAAGCAGCTATAATCATAGAGTTTCGTCCAGAACAGAGCACCAGGCGCGAAGCGCCTTTAATCTCCAATCTCTAGGTGTGGTTCTTATCTTCATACTGTGACATTATTTCATTGGTCCATAGTTGGAGGTTCGAGGTTTTTGATTTACTGTTTTTATTATTTGTCCTAGCTCCTAGTGTGGCAGTTTGTTGCACATTAAGAGTTTAAGCAGTTTGGGGGGTTGATGCAGATCTGAGGGTAACCTAGCATTTTAGCAGTTTAGGATTTTAAACATTTTGTAGAAAACCAAAGATCGCGAGTTTTCGTTAGTATCAACTGATTAAGGTGGGACGTTCCTAGTACCGAATATCAAAATTAAGTACCGAGCGGGGTCTCTTACGAGATTTAGCCTTGCGATGATCATAGTCATGCAGATTAAATAATAGTTCATTTGGGACAGATGGCAGATTTTTGTAGAATTTAAGCGCTAGCTTTTTGATTTGGGCTCTAACAGTTTTTATTTTGAAGTCTTTCCTAATTACCGAGTTTCTTAAGTATCTAGGGGCTTTCCTTATAATCCTTAGGGTTTTGTTTTGTCTTGTCTCTAATAAGTCTATGGTAGTTTTACAGGCATATTCCCATACGGGTGCTGCATACAGCATTCCCGGGCAGATGACCGATTTATAAATTAGGAGTTTATTTTGATAACTTAGATTTCCGTTTCCTATCATTGGGTATAAAGCTCCTGTGGCCATATACGCTTTTTTGATTAAGTTCGTTACGTGCAGTTTCCAAGTTAGGTGGGAGTCTATCGTTACACCTAGGTATTTAGTAGATTTTTCCGCTTTTAGGGCATGGTTGTTTATGTACAGAGGAGGCGGAGGTTTACGTTTTCTTGAGAAATAAATCCAATGACATTTATTGGGATTTAATTTTATTCGCCATTTTTCCAGCCATGTTTGGAGTATGTCTAAGTGTTGTTGTAGCTGTCTGTGCATTACTGAGACGTAAGGGTGTTTTGCAAGTATCGCGCTGTCGTCTGCATAGAGTGCCAGCTCCGTGTCTGGGGTCCTGGGAATGTCATTTAGATATATGTTAAAGAGGGTCGGGCCCAGGATGGATCCTTGCGGTACACTACTTTTAATGAGCTTGGGTGTAGATAAGTTATTTTTTACTCTGACTTGAAAGTGTCTGTTATTTAGGTATGAAATTAAAAGTTTGACAAGTGCGTCAGGGACTTTTAGAGTGATCAATTTGTAAGCTAATCCACAGTGCCACACTTTATCAAAGGCTTTTTGGATGTCAAGAAAAATCGCAGCTGTGGGTGTCTTATTATTAAAACCAGAAGAAATGTACTCTACCACTCTCAGCAATTGATGAGTGGTGGAGTGTTTTGGCCGAAATCCAAACTGCTCCGGAATGATAATGTCATTCTCACTAAGGTGCGTGTTCAGTCTCTTAAGAATTATTTTCTCAGTAATTTTACTAAGTGTCGGCAACAAACTGATTGGTCTGTAGTTGGCTGGAATTGAGGCATCCTCACCAGGTTTATGGATCGCTATAATTATCGCTTCCTTCCATTCTTTGGGGAAATAATTTAGTTCTAGTATTTTATTTATTAAGATGGTCAAGTAAAATATTATATTTAAGGGTAGGTTTTATACCGCGATATTCCTGATTTTGTCGTGCCCTGGGCTTTTACGGTTTTTAAGGTTTTTGATAATCTCTACTATTTCTTGCGGGGTGGCTGGGTTAATCTCAGCCGTGACCGGGGAGTTCCTGAAATTGTTTAGAGTTTGCCTAACCATTCTTAGGGTGTCCTGACACATTAGATCGTGGTTTGGTTCAAATTGCTTTTCGTAATGCCTAGCAAGCGCCTCTGCCTTTTCTTCGTCTGAGTACGCAATATTAGCGCCATCTATTAGTGGCGGGAGTTTAATTTGAGGTTTTCTGAGTCTTTTAGCGAATTGCCAGAGCGATACGTCTTCCGAGCTAAGGGATTCAATTAACTCTTTATACTGTTGCTGCTTTTCTGCGACAATTTTATCCCTGACTTTCCACGTGAGTCTGTTAAGCTCCCTTTTGAGGGTAGGGTCTCTATTAGCCTGCCATGTCTTACGCATTCTGTTCCTTTGCCTAACTAATTGTTTGACATGGTGGGAAAGTGTGGGCATTTTTGGTGACTCACGATGTGTTGTGGCAGATGCAATAGCTCTCCTGATTTCTGTTGTGAGTGTGTGCGTGGCAGAGTCAATATCCGCCGTGCTCATAATGTTGGGTACTGCTAAATGCGGCTCGAAAAGTGCTCTTTTGAATGCGTTCCAGTTCACCCTCTCTTGTCCCAGAGAGGCTGGAAGGGGAGTGTTCAAATCGAATGTCACCAGTACCGGTAGATGATCCGAGTCGAATTCATCCAGGGTATCAATTGTGTGAGCGTATTCAAGCGGCTGTTTGGGTACGCTCAAGCGGCTGTTTGGGTACGTAATACGCCTTGGACGTTGTGCTCATAGGACCGCACGCCCTAATATTACTGAATAATCTCTTTTTGATACGCCCTGCATAAGATCTTTTGATGCGCCCGAAGTAAGTGTACTGGGTGCATTCAAATGGAGATCCTAAAATCAACAGCATGCTTTCTAAACGAAAGTACTTGAGAAGTCCTCAATAATATTTACAATTGCTAAAGTTTATCTTCTGATTAAAATTGCATCTAAACTCGTAGCGATTAGTCAAAAAACAACTTTATTAACCCCCCCCCCCCCCACACACACACACACATATACACACTACTGGTGTAACCGTTGCTGACAGGTATTGATTAAAGAAGGAAAATCAGTTTTCAGAAGAACTATTGTATTTTGAACTTCTACTTGAAAGCTTTGAGAAAAATATAAGCGGTTTCACAATTCATAGAAAAATAACAATAGAGTAATTAAATTATTTTTGTTTTATTACAATGCAAAGATATCACACAACATTTATGTCAAAAATTGATTTTGCCGAAAAATTCCGACGGGGTCAGCTGGAAACTCCGCTATAATATTTTCGATCGCTAGGGAATCGATTCGTGTAGAAATCGCTCAAAAGGATGTAAACATTCAATACCTAAAAACATAGTTCCGCGGTTTTTTTGGGTCTGAACTGAAGTTTCACAGTATCAAATTTCGTAACCATGGGTCCATTAGATTTTTCGCTAAGTGACCGGTAAATAAATATACAGACCAGCATCTGTCTTTAGTATTACAGATAAATTAGTGACGTAAAACCTGTCTGGTGGACGCCCCTCACAGCAAAGATCGCCACATGTGTGACAGTGACGTTGTAGTCACGTGACACATGCGTCACAATGTGACATCATATTTGTGACTTCTGTGCGACGTTACGTATTAGTAATTTTGTAACTTCATTGTGACTATACTCTGTGACGTTTCCCCAATTTAATTAACATGTAACAATGTGACAACATTACAATGGCAATTACAATGTGACGTCACAAACAAGTTAATATGCGACGTCACAAACGACCATGAAAATGACCAAAATGACTTCGCTGTGACCTCAATATGACATTTATAATGCTGATATGATAATAATATAGATAATGCTGTTAGGGGCATTTCTTCTGCATACACGCTTGGCATTTATTACAGATCTATTCAGATTTGTCATACAGATTAGTATCTACACATAAAAGTAAAAACAACTTAAAAAATTAACTTTCATTGCGCCATATTGATAATTATTGGTTTTTAAACCATAAATTCATTGTACTGGTATTTCCTTTTTGATATGTCCTCAATATATTTAAATATTCAGATTCTGATATTTCTTGTAAACTAGCACAGCTTACCGTCATAGAAGGATACCAAAAGATTAACCATGCATCTTTTAGTCTACCTAAAAAAAATCTGATATGGGCAGCACAAACAGTGTTTCTGTCATGCATACCTCCGGGGGGAGGACTCCCCTCCCACCGATTCATTTTATGTTAATCTAGTTTCTATTTATATGATAAATTTATGTAAGGAAAATAGAAAACTTACCCCCCCCCCCCCCGGACAAAAACTCCTGAAAGAAACACTGAGCACAAAATTTTCCGTATAAAGTATTTACTTTTTTCACAGCTTAAATAATGGTGTGCAAGATCTACATCACAATAATTTTGTCATTGAATTAAAGGCAAGTAAATTGAAATGTTCTCAAAATTGAGTTCAAACAAAGTGTTTCATTCATACTCACGTGCAAAATCCTCATTAAAATACAATTAACTGTTAATGGATAGCCCGTTGAAATAAATGACTATTGGTGAATTGGACTATTGGTGACAAAATTTGTAAATGTAATTGAAAATTTGGAAAAATATAAAACTATTACAAAAAGGATATTTTCTCGTGAATGGAACGAACTGGGTTCACGAGAATAAGAAATTTGTTGTGTAGTATGACATGTAGAAAGGGGGTGGACATATTGGATGATATTTGCCACTTTTGCAATTTCACGTAATCGTTTTGATAAATTTATTTAAAAACGTGTAATATCTCGAGACTAGCTTATGCTAGCGTTCTAAAATTGGTGTCAATCATGTTTTCTTTTCTTATAGAAGTTATGTTGTAAATACGTATTTAAGATTGCTTATTAAAGATTAAATGATTATTAAAAACCCTAAATTTTTTATGATTTTTTCAAAAATTCATTCGAAAATCGAATGGTCTTTTGAAGATTCGGTTGCTTTTAAAACCGATAGAGTTCCAGTTTCCACTGATTGTAATCGTACTCAATTATTTTTAAAGCACTTCATTCGTTCTTGAGATATCATATCCTAAATCTCACGGATACATACTAACACTAACACACACACAAACATAAAAAACACTAACACACATATAGATACATACTAGCACACATACAGACATAAAAACACACATAAACATAGAAACACACTAACACACATAAACATAGAAACACACTAACACACATAGATACATATTAACACACACACACACACACACACACACACACACCCAAACACACACACACACACACTAACACACACACTAACACACACAAACATACATACAAACACAGGCATCATCTCAAAAACGTTAGATTCGTGTTCGAGGATGCCCAAAACAAACTCAGCTGTCAGAAACTTGAATTCGAATTTTCTAACCTGCCACAATACTTTCTAATGTATCAGTATTTTTGGCTAATTTTATATCATTGCATGATATGCAATTTTATTAAAATAATGTATATACATATTCCTATGCTGCTAAAAGTAATTTCATTAAATGTTGTAATATTTTAAACTTACGAGCTGCTTTCTTGTCATGGAAGAACAAAACGCGAGTTATTGATCTCTGCTGTTTGGAAATTATTAAGGAGAAAAATCATTTTGTGAGGATTTTAATTTTTGTTTTATGCTGCTTTAGTAACGAACATTTTATCTGCAGGTATTTTTATCGACGGTTAACGAACATCTTTATTCTATCATACACTGAAAGCATAATAAATTTAAAGATTGAAAACAAATTAATTCTACCGACTTCCTGTTTCACTGAGAATAAAAGCCTTTTGGTCAATACAAGTCGCGAAAGTTCATTTTACTTCAAAGATTGTTTTCTTTACTCCAAACGAGGAACAACACCTGCTAGGTATTTAGATAATAATAAGAATAAGATTGACCGGAACAAAAGTTCATAATGCTATGATTAGAATAATATATTCATATTAGAATTTGCAGCTTTTATTTATGTGACTGAAATTATCTAGAGGAAGTTTAAATGTTTTTTTTTCCGTACTTTAAAGAATATTTATGTTCTAGCCTGAGGATAGCGTTCATAACTGCACTCACGAGATGAAAACACTTTTCAATTTAACATATCCTTTTTTGTATATACTATATTCATCATATGGTAATAATGTAGTTTTTTTCTCAATTGAGATTCTCCGCCTCCTGCTTGTTACTTTCACCAACCCCTCCCCCTGGATAAGTACTCATCAATATTCCAAAATACATACATTACAACATATTGGCATATACATTTATATATATTTAAAATTTTACAATAACGACAAGCTCAACAATAGTTTCAGTATTAGAGAGAGCTCTGAATAACACATTTATTTTTAATTTTAAATCATTCAAATATTACTTCTTAGAATCTCTGAAAATAGCAAATATAAAACGTCTTGCTATAGATGTTATAATTTGAAGATGAGTGAAGGGAACATTATTCAAAAATCATTTTTGTTTTTCAAAATTGCATAAAAAATAGAGTAATTCATAAACAAAATCGAAATTTTAAAAAATGGACTCTGACATGCAAAAATCCCATTATGTAGAAATTATATTATAAGAAACAGAACAAAAGAGATCAATCATGTATAAACCATTGATTATAAAACACTTTCCAACTAAAATGTAATTTTATTTAAAGATCTCTAAAATGCATTCAGCGCTGATATACACTCTTTTGCAAAAAAGAAAAAAAAGAAACACTATGAAGAAAGTGACTGTTTTTATTGAAATTAAATATGCGTACAGCTCATACACAGGTAATGGAATGATTACTAAATCAAGGCCGCAGGATCCATCAATGGTTAGCAATTGCACATTGAATTTTCAAATCAGTAATGGGTGAAAACCCCTTGGCGTCAATGCATGCTTGTGTATGTCTAGGTAAGAAGTAATAAAATTTCCTAATGTCATCCTGTGATACATTCTGCCAGGCATTCCTCAATTGTTGCTCCAGATCTGCTATATCTCAGGGTGTCCGAATCTGGCGGCCCACCATGCCCCATACGTGCTCGATTGGCGAAAGGTCTGGTGACCTTTCTGGCCAAGGAACAGTATCAGTAGCACAAAGCGAGTCCACAGATATGCGAACCGTATAAGGTGTGGCATTATTTTGTTGTAAAATGGCCTCATAATGACTTGCCACGAAAGGTAACGCAAACGGCCGCAGGATTTCATCAACATATCGTTGAACTGTTAAAGTTGTACGCAGGATGACTAGGGGCGACCTGCTGTCATAAGAGATAGCACCCCACACCAGGAGTAATGGCTGTGTTGTGGAAATCAAAGGCTGATTGGGACCGCTGGCCCTGGTGCCTCCACACTCGTCATCTGCTGAAAGGCTGAAGCGTGATTCATCGCTGAACACTATGCGATGCCAGTCTGCTGGCAGCCATGATGCTCGGCTGCGACACCACCCCAAACGACTCTGTCGATGTTGTGGGGGTATGAGCAGACGTCTTAAAGGCCGCCGTGAGCATAACCCCACCTCAGCCAAGCGCCGTGAGATGGTAGAAGGTACCAGGGATGGTATAGAAGAGGCTCTAGCACGTTGGATGGCGTACAATGATATTGTTGAGCCAGTTTGGGCATGTTTTTCACAATCATCCTATCTTACCGTGCCTTCGTGCACCTTGGCCTTCCAGAGATTTCATTCCGCCGATGACTTCCTTGCAGTAACCATTGCTGCCAGCACCTTTGCACAGCAGTGTCCGTTCGGTGCAGGTGGCGGCCTATTGCTCGGTATGACCAGCCAGCTTAACGCATCCCGATTATACGACCACGTTCGAACTGGCTAACATTGCTCGTCTACTTGCTAATAAAGTCTTCGGTAACATCGTAACGGCATTATTGGTTGTGTCTCCACGGAACTGCAATGCCGATAACGAGCAAAGATAAACCGTCCACATTTTTAACCTGTTTTATAGAATACTGGTTGTGCAGTAGAAGCGCGTGCTATGACCGAAGTTAGCACTCATTGGCCTTGCAAATTTAATCATTTCCATCTTGGTTTAAAGGAATTTGTAAACGAAATTTCGAGATGATCGGATTATTTTTTTAGGGGGCGCTTCGTACCACAGTACTACAATAATTTATTATATTTGAGAATTTAAAACTTCATCGAAAAAAATGAACTTTATCGACTTTGACATCGAAATATAAATCGTCTGGCTCTCTATGTAAGAGCAATGAGTATTTCATTCGTATCACTTTTATTCTAGACTCTAGAGCTAAATAATTTTGCGTGAAAAAAATTCAACAATTCTTCAACTCATCTTACAAGCGCTTTACATTCTGCATCCATTAAAATTAGGCTTCGTTGTAGAAATAATCAAAGTTGATGATCATTTAAACTCAAAAATATTGTAAATGCTTTGACACAAAATATAGATGCACAGATAATGAGCAAAAATAAAGCGTTTTTGGGACGGATGCAACACTAAATATAAATTTAAAAGAGCTTTAAAAATCACGATTTTCACACTAGGAAAAAAGATGGGTGCCATATTTTATTTTGAAGTGGGTCACGTGATTTCCACATATAATGGGTGTAATTATTATTTTTATTTTTATTTTAAAAACTACCAAACATATTTTTTTGACATTTTTGTTATATATTTTATGGGATAATTTAAATATTTTTTAAAACTTTCGAAGCAATTTGTGAATTTTAACTTCGCTTAAAAAATGTTTGAAATATTAGGTCCCATAGGATTCAATGTATTTCACTTTTTCAACCCGGGTTCAATCCAAAAGTAATTAGGTGATGTTATTCATTTACATTCCCACATGTCTCACAGACCGTCTCAACAACATACTAAAATTTATTTTTATTAAATTCATTTTTTTCGGCAGTTAGCGTGCGAACGGACAAACAGACAGATAGATAGAATGAACAAAGTCATAAACACTTTTCAACTATGTTAGAAAGGGTTAATAAAATGAAGCAATTAATGTAAAAACTTTTATTATTTGTTTATTATTTGTAAGTTTTTTATTTGTTTTTATTATATCGGTTTTTGAGCACTTTTTTAACATTTTCCAACATTGTTGTAAAGTGTTTATGACTTTTTTCATTCTGTCTGTCTGTCCGTTTGCACGACAACTGCTGTAAAAATGACTTTAACAAAATGAAATTTGAAAAATATTTCCTCAAACTATGTTAAGTAGTTTTTAAATAAAAATTGAAATAATAATTACACTTTCAAATTTCATTTTGTTATGTGGGTCCGAAAGTCCTTCCGAGAGGTTGATGGTAGGGGAAGGAGGGTACGGTCCCTGTGGATGCCTCCCCCACTGGGTTCCGGTCTAAATTGGGTGGCACTGCCCGACCGTCCAAACCGTTACCTTACACCTTTCTGGTAGGTCGGACGGTCTGGGTTTCAACCCATATTATATGAAGAGATGGTATGACTCATTGCAAAAGAAAATATGGCATCCATTTTTTTTTCAGTTAGTGAAAATTGTAATTTTTAAGGAAAGCTTATACGTTTTAAAACCACTTCATTTTTGCCTACTTTCTGTGTATCTAAATTCTGTGCCTACGCAATTACATTTTTGATTTTAAATGCTCATTAAACTTCGATTATTTCTACAGCGAAACCTAATTTTAATGTATTCAGAATGTAAACAAACCAAGCTGCAAGATTACTTGTATAAGAATTGCTGAATTTCTTTAACAAAAAATGATTTAATTCTGGAGTCTAGAATATAAGTCATATGAATGAAATTTTCATTGATTTTATATAGAGAAGCAGACGATTGTATAGCATTGCCTTTTTTGATGATGTTTGAAAGTGCCTTTTTTTTTATGGAGTTAGAAAGAGGATAAAACTTCTATGGATGAAACGTTTGAAAATGCTGTAATGCTTTGTGATTTATATCTAGTTGTGGCTATTAGTAAAGTAGCTGTTATTGCTAGCTGACACAACAGAAAGACGTAGTATTTAGTATATGTATTTTTGATTATTTTTTAATTAAGGGTTTCCTTATTATGAGTATAATTAACCAGTATTTTTTCATAGTTGTAGGATAGAATACAGAATATATGGAGATAATAAATTGAAAGATAAAATAACTTACGTAGGGATATTTTTTATTGTTTCAGTTGTACTTTGCATTGCGCAAATAACAGTTTAAATAAATATTTTAGGTCTTTCGCTATAGAAAAGCATACAATGCAGGGATATTTATTTTATGCTACTGCCACCTGAATGGTTGTCTCAAACGATATTGGTGTTTTCTTAATATGAAGTTCTAACTCCTTACTTTTACCTCCATGATTTTAAGTTTCCAAGTAAAATAAATCATTGTAAAACTGTGATAATTTAAAAAATATCAGCGCTGAATGAATCGAATTTTAGAGATGTTTAAATAAAATTGCATTTCAGTTGGAAAGTGTTTCATAATCAATGCTTTATACATGATTAATCTTATACATGTTTTATACATGATGCTTTATACATGATTAATCTCTGTTTGATAGAATAAAATTATTTTAATGCATTTTATTCAATGCCAATTAACTGGTGCCGCTTTACCTATTTATACACGCGAATTTACCTACAAGAATTAATTTAAGATTGTTATAGTAATGAGATTCAGCTTTGCAAATTAAATAGTATAAAAAATTTCAATACATTGTTGACAGATAAACATTATTAGAATTTCGAGTTTTTGGAACCTATTGATTGGATCTCAAATCAATAGGTTCCAAATGTTAAAATATCAGTATATGATAAAATATCAGTTTCATGTGATTAAAATCAGTAAATATATGATTACACTGTTCAACGTATGCTAGAAACTTTTCAAATTTCCAATGAAATGTGCATGAAATATAAGGTAATTGGGTATCTGGAAATAGATTTACATGTTGTCATCGAGAAGAGCACCAAATGTTAATATACAATTCAATGCCAAAAACATTGTTCTGTGGATCTTGCAATCATTCTTTTGCTGTAAAATTTAACTGTAAGTCGCTGTTAAATTTTGCTGTAAGTCGTTGCATTATGTTAGAAAGGCATGTGCATCTTTTTTTATCTGTTAATGATAACGTAATAATCATTTTCAAACAATTAACATTGATTTTTCAAATTGCTTTATAAATATATCGAATTATTTTTCTTCATGATAGTGAATATTTAAATCCATCGCCAACTTGAATTTCAGTCTCGCAATATATTTTTACTTTCCTTATATACATAATGTATAAGGAAAGTATTGTGACGGGGTCGAAAATTCGAATTCGAGTTTTCGACGGGAGAGCACGTTTCAAGCATCCCTGATCACGAATCAAACATTTTTGAAGTGATGTCTGTGTGTGTGTGTGTGTGTCAGTGGGCCTGTGGAGACGATAACTGACGAATGAATGGACCGATTTGAACCAAATTTGGTACAAACATCACAATCCGTAAACACTGGGAGCCTATTGTTTTTATATGCAATCGAATGTCCAGAACCCCCCTAAATTTTCGAATGAAATTTTGAAAAAATCGTCAAAAAATCAAAACCACTAATAAAGTTACGCAAATAGACACTTCTTATGTAATTTTTCATTAGAAAACGATTGACATAAATTTTAGAACGCTAACACGAACCGTTCTTGAGATATTGCACATTTTTAAAAAAAAATATATCAAAAAGTCATATAAAATAAAAAAAAATATTTACTATTGATAAACATGTTCACTTTTCATATGTAACACCATGCGATAAATTGGGTGACATCATTCTCGTGGATCTAGCTCGTTGCATTCATGAAAAAAGATACTCTGAGTAATACTTTTGTTTTTGAACGGCAATAGTCATTTATCTGCTGTTAGAATAAATAATTTTTTAGTGCATAGCACTTGGCGAGATTTTGGCGACAAATTTGGCGGAATGTCGCCAAATTGGCGACTTTTTGAAATGTTGCCAAATTAACGAAAATCTCGCCAAATGGATAAAAATGACGCTAAATCAATGAAAATGACGACTCATTGTCGAAAATTCAATGTCTTGGAACGAATATTAGTATCTACTATAAGAAAAACCTATTTTTTTACTGTAAAAGTAGTAAATTCTTTACATTATATAAGGAAAGTCATGTGTTGCCCACATCAGATTTTTTAATTACATATTTTGTAAAGGTGGGTATGTTAGATATGTTCTTTTGAGTGTTATATATTAATTTAGATGCATTTTCTGTGTTATAAAAATATTCCAAAGCATAACATGGTTGGTAGCTATCTCAGGGGAGGAGTTTGGTTTTGTAGTGCTCCCTTCCGTTGCTCAAAGAATTGCGTCCGCTTTATTTCCCCCTTCCACCCTCATTTCATCAAGCCACTTTATTGTTAAGTAACTTCCACTTTTTTTTTTAAACATAGAGGGTTTTATTATTTATTTTATACATAAATATTATTTTAATATAAAAGGTTCAATACGTAATTAATGTTTTAATACTGAATGAGTTCTACAACCTTTACGCAAGCTTTTGAGTTAATTATATTAATTGTCGAGTCAAATACACAATTAATGTTTTAATACTAAATGAGTTTTACAACCTTTACCCAAGCATTTGAGTTTATTATGTTAATTGTCGAGTTAAATACGTAATTGATATTTTAATACTAAATGAATTTTACAATCTTTACACAAGCTGTTGAGTTAATTATATTAATTTGTCAAGTTAAATACGTAATTAATGTTTTAATACTAAATGAGTTTTACAATCTTTACAGAAGACTATTACACTTTTGAGTTAATTATGCCACAGGCAGAATGCGCAGGATTTTAAAAATAAAGCGCTAGTTGAAAATCATAGATGCGTATCCCGCTTTCAACGATAGTTTGGGGAAAACGCCCTCAACATTGTTTGGGTCCCAAAGATCGTTTTTTACCATAGGCAAAATAGGTCATTGCTTGGAGCCTGTTATGATCTAGGTGTGACTTTATTTTACTTTTTTCTATTGACATTTTTGTTTTATGAGGGAGGGGGGGGGGGCTGAATAGTCCTTGAATTTACTTTTGCCTGCCCCGAAAATGGTTAAGGCGATCTTGCGTATCTCGTTCTCAATGTGATAAACTTAAATTGTTTCTTTCCTCTTTTGACCTTTTTTTTTAATAACTAACGTCCCTAGAAGCCGTCTAAATATTCCGCCCCTAAATCTATCCACCGGCGCCCTCCCTAACCATAAGTGCTTCGGGTTCGTAGTTCCGCCATTGAGATATTTGCAATATGTTCCAAATCTGCATTCACGAATCCATGGTTTCTCGTTGACTACAATAGGTCTTCTGAATCCCTTTTCTTATTTAAATGAGATGTGATAGTTGTCGGCACAACAGAGACTATCACAATTGCAGCAAATAGGAATTATTCGTGGATCCCTTTTGTTTGATAGCTGTTTATTATGCCAATTATCCTAAACAGCTCCAGTGACACTGTTGTTGCACTGGGAATCCAACCACAAATCATGTTTGATATCGTGTTTCGACGAACTCCTATTCTGCTGAGAATCAAGTTCGAACATCTAATATGTACAACAGCAATTGCGTTATCGATTTAGTGAATCGATATAGATTACCTCAACATCAACCATCGATATTAATCGATAGTTTTTCTACGGATACTTTTTCTTGTTTTTTCTGCCTTGAATCAAACACCAGAATAAATTTTATTCCAATTTTGATATAGTTTATATATATACAGTGAAACCTGCTTCTAACAATAAGAATATGGAAAACATATAGTTATAGACAGTTTAGCGTTATAGACAAGGTGGAACTTGATAAACTTTATAACGAAAACAAATTAAAATATTAGTAATATTATTTTTAAGTATGATGTTGAAGTGTTTTTTTTTTTTAATTTTATAGATTAGGAACGTAGATTGACATAAGTCATGAGAATCTAATTTTAATTCGAAAATTTAACACGTGTATTTTAACTATATTTTTATTAATTTATAAAATGCATGTATATAATGATACAAATAAAAAAAATCTGATGTGGGCAACACATGACTTTCCTTATATAATGCAATGAATTTACTACTTTTACAGTCAAAAATATAGGTTTTTTTTATAGTAGATACTAATATTTTTTCCAAGATATTGAATTTTCGACAATTAGTCTTCATTTTCATTGATTTAGCGTCATTTTTATCAATTTGGCGAGATTTTTGTTAATTTGGAAACAATTAAAAATGTCACCAAGTTGGCGACATTCCGCCAAATTCGTCGCCAAAATCTCGCCAAGAGTTACGGGCGGAGAAATAAGTTATTCTTACAGCAGATAAATGACTATTGGTGTACAAATACAAAATAATTACCCAAAGTATCTTTTTTCATGAATGGAACGAGCTAGATCTACGAGAATGATGTCACCCAATTTATCGCATGGTATTACTTATGAAAAGTGAACATGTTTCTCAATAGGAAATTTTTTTTTTCATTTTATATAACTTTTTAATAATTTTTTTGATAAATGTGCAATATCTCGAGAACGGTTCGTGTTAGCGTTCTAAACTTTATGTCAATCGTTTTCTAATGAAAAATTACATAAGAAATGTATTTGCGTAACTTTATTAGTGGTTTTGATTTTTTGACGATTTTTTCAAAATTTTATTCGAAAATTTAGGGGGGTTCTGAACATTCGATTACGTACAAAAACAATAGGCTTCCAGTGTTTATGGATTATGATTTTTGTACCAAATTTGGTTCGAATCGGTCCGTTCGTTCGTCAATTATCGTCTCCACAGTCTCACTGACACACACACACACACACGTACTTTCACACACACACACACACATACACACACACAGACATCACTTCAAAAATGTTTGATTCGAGATCAGGGATGCTTGAAACGTGCTCTCCCGTCGAAAACTCGAATTCGAATTTTCGACCCCGTCACAATACTTTCCTTATACATTATAAGGAAAGTAATAAGGAATTATGTTTTCTATTCAACAATAAAGTATTTATTAACAACCAAAACAAAATTAGGAAACAAAAACAAAATTAGAGAAAAAGAGAGAAGAGATTAAGAAACAAAAACAAAATACTTACTGTATAATCAAGTCATATGTACGCTAAAAAAAATCTGGATCATGAAATTGGACAAATAGAGCTTTATTAGATTTTATGGCCAAGTTATCTCAGAATTAGTAATATTCTCCCCCTCCCCTCCCCCAAGAAGCAAACATTCATTTATTTTTTTTTTAATTACTAGAATAGCAGTATTTCATTTTTTAAATTTTCAAAATTTTATGGTTTAGAAACACCTTCCCCAACCGTAATGATATATTGCCAACAGTGTGCAGTGCGAAATTTCGTGTTTTGTTAAAATCCTGGACTTTGTTAAAAGTGTGATAAAATATCATCCACAGCCCTTTGTCTGAATATTATTAGTGGAACCCAGTATCGCCGCTGCATTTGATAAGGCAGATTCATCGAAAGCAGATAAACTATTGTCATATTTTAATCTCTGAGATACAACATTATCTGTTAGATGTAAAGTTGTTCACATAACCAATGCTCTAAGTGGCACAAACAAGTTGTTTCAGTGATGATTTTTTTTGTGTGTGTATGTGACACAAACAAGTTGATTCAGTGATGGTTTTTTTTGTGTGACACTTCTGTGTTTCGACGAAACGAAGTATGAAATGTGTATAAATGGAGTCCCTTAGATAAAATGCTAAATAAAGTTCGGTAGATGATGACATTTAAAACTGAGTTTTATAACGCCATTCAACTTGTCTGTCTTCTCTGCATTCTTTTTTGGAGTTTGACATGGAATTCGTCCCCAAAGTTAGTAGAATTGTATTTAAACTATTTTATTAATTAAATTATTGTTATATACAAGAGGCTTTTACTACATCTTATGCAAAATGTATCTGAAAGTAAATTAATTGGATTGTGGCTCAACTTGACTTTCTCATACCAGAATTCTTTTTTTTTTTTTTTTTTTTTTTAATTTAAGAAAAAAATTTGAAAAATCGGTATTATGAATCCAAATTATTACAACTGTAACATATCGTCCTTCACTTTAACGGCCATGAATAAATATTTCGATTCATACCATACTTGAAAATGTTCTATCTAGTTCTGGATCTTTTCTAGTTCTATCTAGTTCTATCTAGATCTATCTAGTTCTGGATCTTTTGATAACAAGGACGGATATTAAGTTTCGCAAAAATATATTGATATTTGTAAACACAAGAAATCGATCCTAGACATCAGATAGACAGACGACATACGGACATGACTCCAAAAATAATCAAAACGTGTTCAGAAGGTCTTAAAACATATATTGGCATCGAAATCTCGAAATCGAAGATTTTAGTGAAAACAATGCTTTCTCAATACTACGTATGAGAAAGTAAAAATAAGGACTTCGACTAATTTCGTTTTTGATGAATTTAAGCATTTTAAAATAATCTAAAATTAATAAAAACTCATATTTTGAACTATTGCTTTAATTCATAATTTAAATTTAAATGCGAGGTTGAATTTTTTTGACACCAGTGAGTGATAAATGCTCCACAAGCTTACACAATAAAATATATCTGCTTGTATGTTCGCCTGATGGTCGTGTAGCGGAAATTATAAACGACCCACAGTTATGAAATTTTGTCAAGTCCCAAGACACCCCGGAAGGATATTTTGTAAAATTCGAAACAGATTTTCAATTTTGCCATGTTGAAATCCCATTTTGAACAATTTCCTTGGGTTCCTTAGCGATCGAAAATATTCTCAAACTAAACAAATCAACATCATATTCATAAATTTAGTAGTCAGTAGATGTAACAGTCTGTTCATAATTATAAAGATACAAATTAATCAAAATATGTCTACTACAGCCACTTTGCGGGACTTATAATTTTGTACTCTGAAATATGCAACTGCTGAATAATTCAAAATGGAAAAGTTTAAGAAAAGAATAATTTAAATTCTTTGATCAGAATAATTAGTAAGAAATGCATTTGAATATTAATATTATTAAAGACATCTTTAAAATCAAAAATTTGTAAATCAAAAAGATTACCTGTTGTATCTAATTTATTAATTAATTCTTTGCTAATATCTAGAATAAAATAATCAATCCTTGAGTAACTTAGACTGTAATTTACTTTTTTTACTTTCCCTGCAATACATGGGAAAGTATAGGGAAAGTATTGGAATCATGTCGAAAATCGCAACTCGAGTTTTCGACGGATCTACACGTTTCGAGACCTCTAGAATACGAAAAAACTATTTTTAGCATAACGTCTGTGTGTGTCTGTCTGTGTGTCTGCGTGTCTGTGCGTCTGTGCAATGTATGTATCCACTCTAATTCAAAAACTAATGGACCGAATTTCATAAAATTCGGCAAGTAAGTCACTTGGATGTGACCCTGGTACTGATTAGTTTTTAGTACGATTCGTAGAAGCAAAACCCGCCTTTTTTTGCGAAATGGCCCGTAGAAATTTCATTTATCCGCTTTAGCTAAAATACTAATTGACCAAATTTCACAAAATTTGGTAGATAAGTTACCTGTTGGATACTCTGGTGCTGATTAGAATTTGGTACGATTCGTAAAAGAAGAACCCGCTTTTTTTGCAAAATGACCCGCAAAAATTTCATGTATCCACTCCAGCTAAAATAGTAATTGACCAAATTTCACAAAATTTGGTAGATAAATTACTTGTGGGATACTCTGGTGCTGATTAGATTTTGGGCCGATTCGGAAAAGAACAACCTGCCTTTTTTTACGAAATGGCCCGTCAAAATCGCCAAAATCTAAAAAGACAAAGTAGTGTATGCTCAAATGTATCAATTACATTCTTGTTTTATACGCAATTTTTGAAGAGGAAAATAATAAAACACACTCCATTATACTTTGGGACTAACCGTTCTCAAGATATTTGAGATTTCTTGCATTTTTGTTGCGTCGGTTTCGGAAAAATGTCCAATTACCAAATAAAAACAAAAATTGAAATATAAATGCAAATTTAGTGTTATGTGGTTCAATTAAACTCAATCTAAGGAATTATTAAAGAAATAAAGAAAATATGAATTTGAGTCTGCTGGGAAAGTTATGTGCTGCCCACATCAGATTTTTTAAATAGTTAGCAGTCATTTACTAGCAGTAGTAGAATAGGTATTTTAGCCGCTAGTGACAGTTTTAAATTTGATAGGACTTTTGTGAAATTTGGGTCATAATGATAAAGATACATTAGCAAATAAAGGGAATGAGAAGAACACATTAACAGAGCAGAATTCGTAAATGTAAAATATGTCATGAAAATATCACATCATTCGAAATCTGAAACGAAACACAATGGGAAGTAAGTCACCAAGATGCAAAATATTTAATCCTTTTCTTTCATGTTTTTCAATATTTTTGTACTTCATGTATTTACATGGTTAGAGAGTTTATACACGTGTATAGATCTGTGAGGGTGAGTGCCCCAAAATTTTTCTAGTTGTGAATTTTTGATTCCAATATTTTTTCCAATTAAATATTTTATCTAATAGGTATTTTTATCCGAGAGTTTCAAATAATGTATTTTCAATTATGGCATACTGTTTATTTCAAATTATTTGTTTCTTTAGACAAAATTTAATTGAACTTATTTGTACGTAAATATAATTCACAATATTATGTGTATGGTTGCAAATTTTAATACTATAACTGATAAGAAAGTATATAGTATGGTAGATAAAATATTCCATCTAAACGTGCAAAAAGTGCATTTGCAATTTATGATAAAATTTATGGTATGTAAATTAGCAAAATGTGCGAAAATATCAATTTGTATATAACATCTTAAATGTTTTAGTAAATATTATGAGAATGACAAAGTAAATGCTAAAATTAATAGCCACTGAAAGAATTATATATAAATATATAATTTTATATATATTTATATAGAATATATAAATATATAATTCTATATATATTTATATATTCTATATATATTTATAGAGTCTAAAGTTTTGAAAATCACATTTACTAATTGTGAAAAGGAGTGTGAAATGCCTAGACCACACGACTGATCTGAAGGCTTACAGTAGTTCTTTGTGTGGCCGGACATTTACTAATTGTGAAATATTTGCTAAAATTTGGGTTATAGTTAGTCAGACACTTGCAACAATGACAGGCTAGTCGAGATTGCATTAAGAGAAACATAGTCTATCCGTTGCTGGGTCTATCGGTTTTCAAGCATCAGTGGGAAACCACCCCTGGAAGTAAATATTTCAAAACTTCTACCAGAAAAGTCTAAAAAGTATTTGTTTAAATAAATTGTATGCGATTCTGGAAACATCAACCTTGACGTACTTAAAAGCCACATTTGGCATCTGAATGAAAAGGTTAAATTAATCACATATGCAAAATAGTCAAGGAGAAGGAAGCGCTTTATAGTAATATTAAAATTATATTAACTCGCATTGTGAAAATTTATTTCTATCTTGTGAATGATGAATAATCATTCGGTAATTTGTCATGGACGATTTTCTAGAGAAATAATCGAATACAGGTTTGATATTACGATAAAATGCATAGTTTTCCGATCCGGCCATCATTTGTTTTCAAAATTTTTAGTGATGTTTTAAGAATGTTTCCCATTTCTATTCGTTGTTGTTGTTGAGACCCAGACCGTCCGACCTACCAGAAAGGTGTAAGGTAACCATTTCTATTCGTTGACATTTCTGCAACATTTTCCTTTCAGTTACCATTTCGGATAAACTAGCCCTATAGGCTTATTTAATATTTTGGGCTTTATGTTTTTATTTTTGACTGTTGATGGGGGGAACCAGCATATCCTCAAAATAACTCTATACTGCGTTTATCTTGATTTGTTCTCAATGGCGTTTACAGATTTCCCTTATCTTTATTTGCTCGGGTCGTTTGAAATACTAACGAAACCCACAGTTTAGTCGTGAGTCGTATAAAACTCTGTCAGAGGCCGTACCCAACGAGTTAGTATATATGGAGGGAGCTCGGTCCAATCATCCCCATGTTAGTAACATGGTCAAACATAGAGCAGGTGTAGTTGGACACGGAGGAGAAGAAAATTCCTGATTTGGCGATTTATCGCCTAAACTGTGTAGTGTACCTTCTGTTTTTTGGGTTTTTTTTAAAACTTCTAGAGGATGAAGGGGAATGGGAAGTTTTATACGTTATAGGATTTTAAAAAATATGAAGAAAAATACAAATTGGATTTGAATATTTCATTACCAAAAAATTTTATTACTAAAGAATACTTTTATTAATGAAGTCAATTCCGTAAAACAAATTGAACTACAAAGCAATTGCAAATAAAATATGATATGAAATAGATTACAAGTATACAAATTGAAAAATATGCATAATATATTTAAAAATAATTAAAAAGTATATGGAAAAATTGTATGCATGCTTGCGTAAAATGCAGAATTCTCCACTTTTATCCTTGAAAGTTGAGTTAGCAGTATCCATATATGCTTTGAGGCGTAATACGACAGAGTCATTTTTGCATCTAATTTATTTTAATATATTGTATGCGTACTGTCAAATATAAAACAATGTAATAATTGCAATAATAAAATATTTGACTTTATTTATATTTTTTTTCATAAAATGACATTTCAGAATAAAATACAAAATTATATCTAAACTCATAAATTGGGGCTCTATTGAAATAGACATGATTTTTAAATTGTCAAAACGTGTTCGGAAGGTTTTGCATGTGTAATCGATATAGAATTTGGAAATTTTTTTAAAATAATTTTCTATAAAGTATAGGAAATAAATAAGATTATAAAATATTATGGCACAAAATACAAAAATTGCATTTCGTTATAATAGTTTCAGAGATTTGGTTGCTAATAATTCGTTTGAAAAATGCTTTAAATACATCTTGTGAAATTTGCATCCAGAATTAAATAGACCGTAAGGACAATTATAGTGGGCTAGAAGTATTACAGCAGTTTTATCATGATCAACCCAGCGTGCACTTTTTGTTTCAAATTGAAATAAAAAAACGAGAAGGACGTTCAATAGTTTTATTCAATAGTATTTGCTTCAATGTTTCTAGCAGCAGCCCATTTATTTTTGTCTGTCTTTTCACTAACACTACTTGTATTTTTCCAGTCTAGACATTTCTCGTATTCATTCTCGACCTGTCAAGGAACAGACAATATCTACCGGCAAAAGCTATGATAAAAGCTTTAGAAATCGACACTTCGTTTTCGTCGAATCCTTCGCAGCCGCGAGACATGAATCCAAAGAGAAACCAAAGTCCTCTCCAGACACGCAGACAGTTCTGCCACCCTTTAAGGAGTGGAGAGAAAAGCAGATGGAGAAATATGGTAATTTTATGTATACTTCCTCTTCCTCTTCCTGAACAAGCTAAATAAGATATAGCTTTTTAGAAATGGAGTGAAAACTACACCTATAAAACCGAGTTCAAACAAAATTATCAAAATACGCTATTTGGAAAACAAAAAAGTGCGATATATTTTCCGAGAACCAAAGAAGTTGTTATGCGAATTCCTATCGGCCAGGGAAGCAAATGATTGAATCTTGATGGCCAATGTAAGTCTAGGTCCCAAAGCGCGTTTGATCAGTACATTCAGCTCGATGTGAACATTCTGGCTACTATTGTCAACTTATTGCACTGATTTTAGTTGTATCGTACTCATTTTCGTATGTATTCGCTGCAGAGATTTCGTCGAATGAGTTCGTCGTTTGAGTTCGTTGCACTGATTTTATTATTATGTAGCGCATTTCGAAGCCCCTAGTCGATCCTTTAAAATTCGCCATATTTGTTTAACGATATCGAACCGGAAATGGTCTCGAAAATTCTAAAAATTAAATAGATTTTTTAATATATGTAAAAAACTATTTTCCCATTGAAACCTGGTATGTATGTAGCTACTATTCGAAAGTCCCTACTCAACCTAGAAGTTCGCGTTTTTAGCACTTTACAACATAGTTGAAGAGTGTTTATGACTTTGTTCCTTCTGTCTGTCTGTCTGTCTGTCTGCTTATTAGCACGATAACAGCCGTAAAAATGACTTTATCAAAATGAAATTTTAGTATGTTGTTCAGACGGTCTGAGAGACCTATGGAAATATAAATGAATAATATCACCCACTTCGTTTTGGATTGAACCCGGGTTGAAAAAATGAAATACATTAAACCCTATGGGACCCAATTCTTCAAACATTTTTTAAGCGAATTTAAAATTCACAAATTGCTTCGAAAGTTTTAGGAAATATTCAAATTATCCCATAAAATACATTAAAAAAAATTCAACAAAATATATTCAGTAGTTTTTCAAATAAAAATTAAAATAATAATTACATCTTTTATATGAAGAGATCACGTGACCAACTTCAAAATAAAATATGGCATCCATCTTGTGTCAAAATCGTGATTTTTAAAGTTCTTTTTAATTCGTATTTAGTGTTGTATCCGCCCTAAAATATCTTTATTTTTACTGACATCGACATACTGAAACAACGCAATTACAATATATTTGAATTTAAATGATCATCCAACTTTGGTTATTTCTACAACGAAGTCTAATTTTCACTTATGGAGAATTGTAAACAGCAAAATATGTAGAATGAGTTGTATAAGAATTGCTGCATGTCTTTAATGCAAACTTATTTAGCTCATTGAGTCTGCTATATAGCGGATATGAATGAAACATTCATTGATTTTACACAGAGAACCAGACGATTTTTTCGATGAAATTTGAAGCATAAAGTTAAATTACTTGTACCTCCATGGTTTTAAGTTTTAAATAAAATAAATTATTATAGTATTGTGATGCATGCAAGGAATGGGAAAAGTTTATGAATGAAATGCTGCTTTTATAGAAAGAGCCAGGCGATTTATATTTCGATGACGTCATTTGAATAAATTTCATTTGTTTTCGATGAAGTTTTCAAATATAATAAATTATTGTAGTATTATGATAATTTTAAATATATTACCGAGGAATGCATTGCATTTTAGAGATGTTTATATAAAATTGCATTGAAGTTGGAAAGTGTTTCATAATCAGTGTTTTATGCAGTATTGATATTTCTTGTTTATATTTAGTGTTGCATCTGTCCTAAAAGCGCTTTATTTATTTATTTATTTATTTTTTGTGTGTGCATCTATTTACTGCGCCAACGTAATTACAATATTTTGGAGTTTAAATGATCATCAAACGTTGATCATTTCTACAACGAAGTCTAACTTTCGCGTATGGAAAATGCAAACACATCAAGCTGTAAGATGAATTGTATAAGAATTGCTGCTTTTTAACGCAAAATTATTTAGCTCTAGAGTCTGCAATATAGCTGATATGAATGAAACATTAATTGATTTTACATAGAGAATTAGACGATTCCATATTATTGCTTTTTTGTTGAAGTTTTAAGCATGGAGTTAGAAAGTAATTTGACCTCCATGGTTTTACGTTTTTAAGTAAAATAAATTATTGTAGTATTGTGATAATTTTAAAAATATCGCCTCTGAATAAAAGGAATGGAAAAAAGTTTATTAATGAAATATTCTCTGCTTTTATATAGAGATCCAGGTGATTTACATTTCGATGACGCTATTTGAATAAAATTCATTTGTTTTCTATGAAGTTTTCAAATATAATAAATTATTGTAGTATTGTGATTTTTTTTAAAATATCACCGCTGAATGTATCGCATTTTAGAAACGTTTAAATAAAATTGCATTTCAGTTGGAAAGTGTTTTATAATCAATGCTTTATGCATGATTGATCTTTCTTGTTTTTTGTTAAACTTAACTATCGAACTCTTCCTTTTTAAAATTGTAGTTTTTAAAAAGTTAATTAATTGTTAAGCAACGCTTGCTCCGATATTGATGTAATTTTTACGTTGTAATTTCTTTTTGGACCCACTCGACTTGCTGACACTTAATTTGAACCCAATTTTATTATTTAAGTAAAGTAAGGGGCCAGGACACGGTAAAAAAAGGTGCTGTATGAGATGCAGGGACCAGGCGCAGTAGAAGCTTTATAAAATCTTCGTTTTTATCTATCGTAGTGTCTCGCGCTCCAATTTTGACTCAATTTGACCCAATGGACCCACTCGTTCTGCTCACGCTAAAGGCCGACCCACATTTGTTGCTGTGCAACTTATGTGCCCGCTGCGCGAGCGCAGTACTTTCTAAAAATTAATTACTACAAAAGCTGTTTGCTACATTTAGTGAATGCTAGGGGGCAAAGTCCGCTAGTAATGCCTCTAAAATGCGCATAAATATTCTGCGCTCAACTACGTCATTTTAAGAAGGTCCATATTGCGGCACTGGTGGAAGCAGGTTGATTGCATACACGGTTAATGTAACATTAACAGTCTAATATTATTTTACAAACCTTGAATTGCATAGTCTAATCGCCTGATTCCTAGGCCGTACTGATGCCGGTTTGGACAGCAATAGCTGCGTACGAATGCACACCGCAAAGGCTCTGGCCTTCACAGGGGGGCAACCTGTAAACCCGATCGAGTAATGTGAGAAAAGTTCGAATTGCTCTTAGAGCTTTGCTGTTCACCACCAACGAGATATATTGTTGCTTTTGAATTTCCTGTGTCACTATGCCAGACCTCTAGCGGAGGCAGGATTTCACATCCATTGCTCTCAAAGACGTCCATAATTATCCCCCTACATTGGCTGTCTCGTCTAGAGTGCAGCCCTGCCCGAAAGTCATGAATGGACTCTGAATGGAATTGCATCGTTTTTGATGATGAAACTTGCTTCTGCTTGGTGCAAATAATCATCGCATTCGCGTACGGAGGAGGATTAGCCAAAGCTCGTGTATTGTAAAACGTCACTGCTATTATTCCTGGTGTAAATGTGTAGAAAGAGACTTCCAATGACAACCGTTTCCCCTAATTATTATACTTTTATCCCCAGTGGGTCCACTCTATAAGGGTGGTGTACGGATCTTAGCTCCTTATAACTCTGGTCCTTCTGAACTAGGGGTAAATCAGTCTGTGGATAGGCCCGGGTGTTTGCACTTAAAGCAGACGCTTCCGGGTGGTGGAGAGGAGCAGTGTATTTGTATCCTGTTACCAGACCCGTCGGTGAAACCTTCTGGCCGTGCCCGGTGTATAGTTACGCCGACTCTCACTCTCCTGGCCGTGGTCTCGCTGGGTAGCGGATAACCACCCTATTTCCCTCCCTTGTAGTGGCGTAAACGCCCAGGTCACTAAAGAGGGTTGCGTGAACCTAGTTATGATACTGGGAACGTTAACAGCAAAGCGATACATTCAGCAGATCCTGTGACCCGTCGATTTTCTATTTATGTCGCGTCTGCAACAGGTCATTTACTAACGAGATAATGCCCGCCCACACACTGCTAACCTCTCCCAGGAGTGTCTCCGTGATATTTAAACCCTTCCTTATCCATCCATGCCCCCGGCCTGTTCTCATTCTAACATATTTGGGACATACTGGAAAATCAGTTGCAGCCATCATCGAATGAAGATGATCTGGAGTAGCAACTGCAGAACTATTGTCACAATTTGCCACAGACTAATATAAAGAGTACTGGTTTACTTCATTATCACTCCGTTAGTCGTCAAACATTGCGACCAGGGGAGTCTTTACTACTGTAAAGTGATGCAACTTAAGTGAAAAGCCCTTTGCATTTGAAATTGAAATAATGGCTTCATCTCTTCATCTACATTGCACGTGAAAGTTTCCGTCTGATCAGACGCTAGCTTCGGGGTGCTTCGATATTGTGTCAAAGCGTACATCTAAAGTGTGAAGTATACAGCGTATGCCAGTAAAGCAGTAGTTTCCAGTAAAATTTATGTGTGTGTATGGAGAAGGGGGGAGGGGGCCGCGTGGGACTTGGTCTAAGTCTCAAATCTGGGAAAATAGAAGGTAAACCAAAATCGTTTATGTTGATTCTATAAAATGTCGTTTTATATAAACTATCTCGATGGTTTTTAGAATCACAATGTTGGGAAATTAATTTTTTATACAAAACAGGAATATCTTGTCATGATCAAAGCAATTCATCACACATTTTTTTTAATTTTCCTTTTCTCTGTTAGCGTCTACTTTTTCCTTTTCTCTGGTATCGTCTTTACTCTTATGGCCCAATGATGGTTATCTACTAAATAGGGAAGTAAAACGTTTTAATTTATTTTATTCACTAATTGTATTTAGGTAATTACCATCAACTGCATTTTACGAGGTACAATTCATACTCGACATTCAGTACGCCGTTATAACATTTTTATGGGGGAAAAATACGTAATAAAAAAGCCTTACAAATTGCCAAAATGATTGCCAAATGATGCTAAATTGAGAAAACAGAAATAACAATCGCAATGTTGTGCCCATGGCAACAGAAAATAAAGATTACATAAAATGGCACACAGTATTATTTATTTAAAATATGATACAACATCAAGCACTTCATTTCAAATTAATTTAACTTCTTTGATACACCTCCTCAAAATCAAAACTTTTATCCAAATGCTTAATTTCAAAGGGAAAAGATAATATACCGTGTAAGATCTGTGGGAATTATCATGTAAAATATATGCTTATAAAATAAAATTATAAGGTTTAATGCCAAATTTCCTTCCAACTATGATTTCAATAAATATATTGCAATAAAACAATTGTTTATAGCTATTGATAAGAGATGGCAGCACCAAACATATAAAATGCTTATTCCCTATTTATCAAGAAGTCTGCAATTTATAACTAGGAGTATTTAATTATAAATGATAGACTATTATTATTATTTAGACTTATTTATTATTATTTAGATTTATTTATTATTATTTATTATTATGAAGTCTTATTTATTAGACTTTTTTATTATTATTTTAAAATTTAGAAATTGGGAAAATTTAGAAAATAATAAAATAAAATTCAATATTCAACTTCCGCTGCATAAAAAATATTTTCAGAGAATTTATTTCTAACACATTCCAAACTAATTGGTTAGAATTGTGGCAGTTCATTAATTTTACGATTGCTACTTCAATTGTTGTGTTAGGATCGTTTTCATACCCAGTTTCATTGTGACTGTATCTCTAAGAGGGCAGGGACAGTTACTGGTCATAACCACTTATGTGCAAGTATAATATGCGTCATTTATAATATATTTTGCTATATCTATCGGCTAGCGTCCACCCCCCAACCAAAAAAAATATCATGGATAACCAAATGTTTTGTTCCCATTTCCCTAAGTATAATTTTTCGGATCTTCAATGGGTTCCGTGGGTTTATAAAACCTCTAGCGAATCCATTGTATAAGCACAATAATCCCGGGAACAAAAGGGGCGAAATATGTCACTTTTCATTCACAGATCTATCAGACATTTTCGCATAGACCATTTGAGAAGTCAATGACTTATTAGAAGTCATATGACCTTATTCACAGGCCGTAATTAGGCAGGGGCCAGAGGGGTAGTCCCCCAAGAGGTATACTCAGCCCCCCTTCCCTGGTAAAAATATTAAATTTTTAGTAGTGATAGGAAATTCCATATGAAAAGCCATTCAAATTCTGCATAAAAATTTCGTTTGAGATTTTTTTTATAAATTATTTCGTTTTAAAGATTTTTTTAATTTAGCTGAATTTGTGATTATACTAATGATCCATTTATTTACAAATTTAGTTTAAAATTATTTTAAAATTATGACAATAGCATTTAGGATATTTTTGTATTATTGTGAGGTTCACTGTTATACATTATGGAGTCAAAATCAACTGATAAGTAGGTAAGAGTTAATACTTAAGCATTAACTTGTATTAACTTTCAGAATGTTACTACAAATTATTAATAGCTTTACTACTAGTTAATGCTTGCATTATAATCAACTGGAATTATTATATGTTAACATTAATATTTATATTTGCAAGCTAAGAGCTGACTATTAATATTCATATAGCTATTATATATAGTAGCTATATGAATATTAATAATCAGCTCTTAGCTTGCAAATATAAATATGGAATTATTTGTTAATAACTTATATAATTGAAATATATAATAATAACTTTTATTGTTTATAAATGCTTCACGAAATAAATTCACGATTGTGTTTTGGGCGAACCCCTCCTTCAAGACCGTTGAGCCCCCCTTGATTTCAATCCAGCCTCTCTTCAATTTCGTTTGTGGTTATGGCCCTGCTTATTCAGAGTTGTATTTCATATAATGCAGTAACGCTGTCAACAAGTTCTAATTTATAGAGAAGATGTATTTTAAGCGTTACTATCCGACACATTTCTATTGCGCTACTTATTTCTTCCACTTGTAAAACGTTCTTATCTATTTCGAAAACGCTGTCTCGTCGTTTTTTGCACCCCTTTACAACACTACACTATTAAAATATTAAAGCACTGTTACATTGTTAAATGATTACTAATATTTCTAATAGATGATATTAGATAAATGAAATATGACCCTAATTTAGTCACCATAAAAATTGTCATATATAAGGAACTCGTTTCTTTTTCAGATATAATGCTGCCATCTATTATCGGTAAATATAAACAATAATATAAGTGTAAAATTTATTCCATTTAATGAGAGCCATTGCTTAGTAGTAAATGGCACCACTATTCTTAGAAGCATAATAGTAATAAAGGAGTCGAATGAACTGAAAAAGAGATAAACGGGAGAGGGAATAGAGAAAATGTATCGTAAAGTTTTAACATCAGATGTCAGCATCCGTATTAAATTCTCTCATTAATGATTGGAGAGATCAAATTGTGAAGTGAGAGACCAAAAAACGGCTTTGCGTGAGTGGTCAAGACGAGCCATTCATTTCATATAGACCCCCTTTCTGTTGCAGATTTCCAAAAATATCAGAGAAAGTGGAATCCATTTTCGCGTTTCTGGTGCTGCCATCTATTATCAATAAATACCCCTAATATAAATTCACTGTATGTGTGATTTGGAACTATACCCACATTCTTATTGACGTGCTTTACAACATGACTCTACTAATTGCTGTGATCTTGCAGGCCAGGGATCATCCGTAGTTGAAAGAAAGACTGGCCACCGAAGAAAACCCAGTCCCCGTAAGCTTAATTATTCATCGTCGAAGTGTGGTGCAAAAATCTTGTCATCGAATAAAGAAGTCCGGCACAAAAGAGCGGTGCTCAACGAGAAAGCTGATGAATATATGCTCAACCCTTGCAGGATCAGGACATGGTTCGTCATCGAGCTGTGTGACACTGTTGAAGCCACCGAGGTCTGATACATTTTTTTAATTCATGTTATTGCAGTGAATGAAAATGTGATTGTTTAGTAAACAGAGAAAATGTCTTCGCATTCATATTCCTTTCTTAACTTCTTCGATTTTTCTCTTCCTTTCTTTTTTCTATTTTTATTTCTTTATTACCAGTACACCAAGTTTGCAATGAATGGTCGTGAGCGTTAGCTCCGTTTATAGCAAAGTGACAATGTCCCATAAAGATGACTGCTGATGAAGATGACTGCTGATGACTGCCCCATGAAGATGACTGCTGATGACTGCCCCATGAAGATGACTGCCCTTGGTGGAAAATTGAAGAATTTAGAAACATAAATTCGTCAACACTGCGAAATAAATGATAAAAATACCATTTACGAAGTCATAGAGAATTGTTTAACGAGTAGAATTTGATATACTCACAAAACACATACATGGAAGGCAATAAATACCCGACATGTGTCATTGGGTGCTGTGTACGTTGTAATACGGCGACGCCTGCTATGTTTCTCAAATTACTCGATAATAATTTCCCTGAATTTCAAATATGCTGTATTGTCACGGATGGAGGCAATATTGAGGACAGCCGAGTGATTAGCGCGCGGGGATTGTACTCAAACTACCCGAGTTCGATTTCCGGCTTTACCCTAACTGTCCCCGTGTTCACGCAGCGCAGGGGCAAGTTAGATACGTGTCTAAATTGGGTGACACTTCCCGTCCGTCCAAACATATACCTCACAGCTTTGAGAAGGGCGGACGGTCTGGGTCGAAGAAGAACAAACTCTACACCAGATTCCTGTGCATGCAAATGTTGCTTATTGTATAATTTCTGAATATGATAACAAATAGCCTATAATCATAATGTGTTAAATAATTACCTTCCGTAACACATTTAGTGGTGATTTCTATTAACTAGATAATGATTTACAACTTTGTAAATGGCATCTTTCTTCTATTTCGCTCTGTTGCTAAATACGTGTTCCTAATATTTTTCCGTTCTCATCTTGGAACGCTTCAATCACATTATTCATTCATGCGCGGTTCCTTTTCTTAATGATAGACCTAATGTGTACACTCAGGTCACTTTCTTACAAAGTTACTGTATGCTTTAGGATTTTACTGGGAACTCTGTGTATCAGTAGCGTCGACAGAAAAATATCCTTCGGTGGGGGGTATCCATATATTTTATTTTCCATTTCTCTATATGCGTATTCTTCGGAATTCAATAAGTTTCTGGGGGGAGGTATTTGACTCTCAACTCCGCCTGGCGACGCCACTGCTGTGTATCAAGATAAGAGAAAAAGATGACGTTTGCAATTTTTGCGTAGCTTTTAGTTTCCCTAGAGTATACAGCGTACATAAAAATAATATAATTTAATGACTTAAAATATATTACCGAATACTGATGAATTTATACGTTTCTAACATCTTATCACTATTTAAATGTCTATCTGAGCGTCCGCACACCAGTCAATGTGTGTATTTGTGTATGTTTATGGATAGCATTCACATAATCGAACAGTTTGTGGGACATTTACTAGGATTATTTTTATCGAAAATATAAAACTTACTACTTGTCAGCCAACCAAAACCATGGTAAGATGTCCATCTTTCAGAAAATCTTTAAACCGATTTGAATATATATCAGGACGTGGATTTTAGCAATAAACAATGAAATAAACACAAAATGAAATTGTAAAAAACAATTAAAAAAATGAAAATGGTGTAAAATTGTAAAAAAACAATAGACTATTATTTCGAAAACAAGTAGCTTTCATCATTCAGTGAGAATATACAGTAAGCTAAATGCTAATATCTCATTTCAATTCAGATCTTAATATGTGTGTTACCGCTGACAAAGGAAATCACGTGTTTCAGAAACTATTGTTTGCATTTAAGGAACTTATTTACGTAGAAATTTACCTTGTTTTCTGCATAAAGTATATTCCTAATAATAATTATAAATCACATTCGATGAATTTTATTTAAATTTATATTAGAAAGAGAAGTAAAAACTATATGTTCTAACTTCTACTTTATATTTCTTCTATATTTTTTCTACTCCACATGTACCTTCATGAGATAGATATTACGTGACTTTCGAAACTCAAAAATGTTATTAAAAAGAGAATCGGGTGGTTAATATCGTAGCGATACACTTTATTATAAATTTTGCGAACAGCACTTTTTTCTAAATGCTTCTTCTGAAAAGTATTTGAAAAGTATAGATTTTTCTTTTAATTTCTATTATTTAATGCCTTTTCACGAAAGTTGGTTATTAACCTTTTGCTTACGAGTGGGACATAGTGCATCTCAAACGAAGAACCTCCCAAAAAGACAGGTATTTGACATACCCTATCCCAAACAGTTCGATCCCCCTTTGCAGGCATTGGCGCCAATGTCTGCGAAGGGGGATCGAGCTGTTTGGGATAGGGTATGTCAAATACCTGTCTTTTTGGGAGGTTCTTCGTTCGGGATTGACGCTGTCCCACCCGAAAGCAAAAGGTTAAAGGCAGACCGACCCCAAAACTGTCCGGCTCCAATGGAATTATTGGATTGGATTAGACTGACTGAGGGGCGGTTTCACCAGCGTAGAAACGATATCGATGATGAAATGGGGTTTCGATAATCGATTAGGTATATTTTAACTATTGTGGACTCACTTGAAAATCAATGCATCCACAGGAATTTTAGACCTTTAAAACCCAACACTGGATACAAAGTTGGCTGAATCTTGTTTTAAACTTGTATGATTAATAATAGGCATACAAGGGTCGATGAAAGTTTAAAGAAATTTTGCCGATTAGGTAGTAGCGGTCCTTTCAGTGACGTTTTATTTCTCAGATTGATCTGGCCAATTACGAGCTGTATTCTTCCTCTCCAAAACGATTTTCTGTGTTCTGGAGTGCAGTATATCCTACACTGGTGTGGCACGACCTGGGTTCTTTTGAAGCGAAAGATCAGAAAACCATGCAAACATTTCCTCTCGACAAGAGAAACTTGGGCAAATTTATAAAGGTAAGATATTTTTGCCAACTTATGATATTAAGTTATGACAATTCTATTTAATAATGAATATAATGCGATGAATATACAGTATTTCAGAATTTTAGGTATGCGTATGTGGCAGTTAGCTATCGCCATTTCTGCCAACTGCACTTAAGCCGACTCGAAGCACCGTTTCTCTTAAGTATCGCACAACTGTGGAAACCGTATACCTTTTCCTGTTTTAGAAGCCTGACTTCTAAAGACCCCGATGGGGACTTCCACATAACTTTAACGTCGGTGACAGTATGTTGGCACTTGAAAGCCATAATTATCGTCACCAATGTCTGTGAAAACAAATATGATAGTGCACCTTACAAAACGTGGTGTACATGGATGACACTTCCATAAATGAACCCCGTGACGGGTGACAGCCAACGAGAGGGTCGCTCACTCCTTCTTGGACGTGTACAAATTTTAGTCCAGAGAAAACCCTCAATTATTCGGACTGGACACTTGTTCCTGACATCTCGAACTGTTCAGTCGAAACCTCCGATCGATTGAAGTTTTATTGTCCTTGAACGCTACTGCTCGAGACTTCATACAGGGCATATCCGCCTACCGCAGAATCGTTCTGCTAATGCTTCTTCAATTATAATTATACGAGCATATATTACGGTAAAAATAAAAAATCCGGTTAGTATTATAATAATAACCGGTTATTATTAATAATAACCCCGTCTTTTGGTAAATGTGATAAATATTGCATATTAATCACATTTACCGGTAAATATTAATAATTACCAATGAAGTTTGGTCATTGTGATTAATTAAGCATACTTTATTGAAACCCCAACTCTAACGTAATTTTTGTGTCATGTGATAGGATCTGTATGATATTACATACATTAACAGTTTAGTTAGCAATGAAATTTGGTCAATTTAATTTTTTTTTTAAATAATGATTACAGTTATTTATAAGATACATTCACTACTTATTACAACAAACAAATTATATTACACACAAACACCTCAAGGCGACAAAAAATTATAAACAAATCACATTACAAATACAATAAATGGAAATCTTAAGCTAAACACGTTGCAAATTATTACATTGACCAAACGTCACTGGTAGTTACAACATCTGATTCATGTGATAAATTCTCATAAATTATTCACTTTAACCGGTTTATTTTTGGTTAGTATTAATAATAACCGATTAATCGCATTGGCCTTAACACACACACACATATATATATATATAGACTTTCATACATTGCCGGTAACATATACACTACGGGACAGTGAAAATGAGACACCAAGAAGAAGTAGGCCGAAATATATACAAATTACAGGGTAGACGCAGCTCACCGAGTTATGTAAATGATGCGAAATACGCAGCTGTCCCGCGCACGTTGAGTGAGATATAAGGGAAGGAACCTGCAGAATCGGCAATAGTGGCGCCGCTCTGTCTGCCAGGGAAATCATTTTGCAACTTTTTGCCTCAGAGGAAGCGTGTAGTAGCAGAGAATGCCAGACCACCGTCAACCGAGACAGTTCCAGCAGACAGACGATTTCACGAGGGGTATGGTGAACGGGCTCAGAAGAGCAGGTTGGTCCATACGTCAAATCTCAGCGGACAGCCATCTACATGCGTCCATAGTGCACCGACTGTGGCGAAGATGGTTGGAACAAGGGAATGTGACACGTTTGAGAGGGGCCGGTATGGCCAGAGCAACCTCAGCAAGCGTGAACTGACGCATCCGCCCGCAAGCATTGGCCGTCCCTCAGGCCACTTCCTTCGCTATTTTGCAGCATGTGCAGGTCATCCCTTGATCCCATATCGGCCAGGACCATTATCCGACGATTGGTCGCCGACGACTTGTACTCATGGCGTCCGTTAAGGATACTGCCATTGACCCAACAGCACATACATCTCCATTTGCAATGGTGTCGGGATATAGCCACGTAAACGACGGAATGGCACGGTCGTGTTTTCAGACAAGTCACGCTTTTGTTTTAGCAATGACAGTTGCCGTGTACGAGTCTGGCGCTGAAGTGGTGACAGGTCCAATCCGGCCGCATCTGTGGAACGCCACACCGCACGACAACGCTGCATCAGGGTTTGAGGCGCTATCGCCTACGATAGCATGTCACCTCTGGTCCGTATTGAAGGCACTATGACCACCCAACGATACGTAGATGACGCGCTGCGGTCGGTGACACTACCCGTCCTTCAGGGTTTACCCAATGCCAATTACCAGCAGGATATAACGCCCGACCACACATGGCACGCATCAGCCAACATGCCCTGTAAGGTACCCAGGTGCTTTCCTGGCCACTAGTCTTCCCTGATCTCTCACCAGTCGAATACGTCTGGGACATGATTGGACTTCGCTTGAGTGCGCTGCCACCGCCGCGTTTAGAAGACAAACTCTGGCAAATGGTTACAGGGAATGGGCAACCATCCCTCAGGACTCCATCCGCAGGCTTACTGACTCTGTACCTAGACGTGTTGCTGCCTGTATCGCTGCCCGCTGTGATCCTACAACCTACTGATCAGACGGTGTTATCGCTCAGTATATAGGTGTATCATGTTGCAATAAACATAACTTATTGTTCGATGCTGTCTCTCTATGTTTGCCTATTTTCATTACTTTCTGTCCACTCCTTCTTGGTGTCTCATTTTCCCTGTCACGCAGCTATATATTTTATTTATAATAATAACAATTTATACTTTTTGATGATCTCAAATATCAGTGTGCAAACTAGCAGCAAGAAGATTTATCAAACATGTTTTAAAAAAAAACATCAGTAATATTGGGACGATTTTGAATCATGGGTGTGTTCTAATAATACAAGAATAATTCTGAATATTTGGATAACTTAAGCTTTATAAATATGTCATTGAAATCAGTTATACATGTAGACAGGGACAAGATACTGTTAAATAAGCATTTATAACTGTCTATCAATCTCACAAAAGCAAATGTCAGATATAATGAAACAGCAATTAAATACTCAACTGATGAACAAACAGCAAAATCGCAAACTCAATATACTGATGCTTTCACAATTCAGTTTTAATCGTATCACGTAACATCACTCCCTGAACAAAGAGAATACCATCTGTAAATAAACTAGAAAAATCTACGTAACTCGTGAAATTTTTGACCCGTCATGCCGCAAACCCAGTTTGGCGATGTTTCTCCAATTTTATTGTGCGGTTCAAGAGAGAGGAACAGGCTAACATTCTCGTATTTGCAATTAGAAACTATGCTATTTTCCAGCTAAGATACAAGTAAATACCAGGTATTTGTAACAAAAAGACTAATCACGACCCTGTAAAAACTAGCATCATATAGGACAAAGCCGTACCTGGAAAGGTTTCCATGTGGGGTGCTGAATATTTTATTAAATACCGTTAATTAATTATTTTCAGTGATGATTCATAGTTTGATTAATTAATAGAAAACAATACATAAAGAGATTTAGTTCGAATTAAATACGATCCAGCTTAGCAATGATAAAAAAAGCTTGTTTTTGAACAAACTTGAAGCATATTTTATTAAATTGCACTATTTTCATTTTAAATAATTTCTACATTTTCAATTATTCAGTCTTGTTCCAATTGCCTGACAAATATGTAAGTTCAACCCATTCAATCACTTGAAATAATTATAATGTACCTATGGATATACATGTAGGAATAAAATAAAATTATAACTCAGAAGGTGATGAGATTTTTCTACAGGTCTTAAAAAGTTGAACGCTTCCTGTACCAATGTAAGCGAATAGATACATAAATCAGAAAATGCTTGCATTTTGTTTTTTCCTTTTTTAGTAGCAGAAATATAATAAAGTAAATTATTTTTTTTTCTGGTATTCAAATAAGCTAATAATTCATTTAATTAAAGTAACTTCAAAAGTTGATTTTGGAAGGGTTTTCAAAATTTTCATCCAATTATATTAACAGTAATTTATAGTGGTTTAACAAAATTAAGCATTGTATATTTGCATGTTTGCATCTTATCTGGGTACGCTACTGACAAGTTTCACGTTTGCTACCAAACGTTAGCAGATATTTATCGTTATACTGCAGCCAGTTTTTTTTTTTTTCAGAACTTTTGGACAGGAGGAGGGGGGGGGGCAAGTTTTCTATTTGCCCTATATAAATATATCTAAATGCTGTGTCACATTAATAGAAACTAGGTTAACATAAAATGTCTCCAGAGGGGTGGGGGTGGGCGAATACTCGTCTCCAGTCTGTGCCTGAATGAAACACTGACTGCAGCGGTGGTAAGAAAATTTATATGCCAAAATTTTGTAAACCTCTGTGAGGTTCTAGTAAAAAAAGTTCCAAAACTACTATTCTAAATGGTACTATTTCTCTCAAGGTCGTTATTTATAATCATCATGGGAAAGAGCACTATTGTCCTCTGAGTGTCATTCGAGTTCTCGGATATTCCATGGTTCAAGAATTTGAAGCTGCCGAAGACGCAAATATCAACCCAGAGCCTCGTAAGTTTGAAACTGTAATTGATACATATAGTAAGTCCGTAGTTTAAAAATAAATGTGCATGTACCGAGCAAGTGAGAACACTGTTGCGCATGAAATATCAGTAGGTTTTAGTGTTTTTGAAATAAAGGAAATAGAAAAACAATTTTAATATTTTCTCATAGAAATAGTATTTAGAACTATGTAGATATAATTAGAACTGTGATCACACAATCTGCAAAAATCCCAACAAGCTACAAATACTAATATGAAAAAATAAGGCCAAATAGGATTAAATATTTGCAAAAGCAATATATTTGAAATCAGTCTTAACTGATAATTATATGATATTTTAGGAAAACATCGTAGCGATATACACATATTATTGTCTTCCAGTGGAAATATAGGTGCTCACAAAACAATATATTTGATGTATAAAAGGAAACATTCCAAACGAATTTACATGACAATTAATCTAATGTTGTTGTTGTTGAGACCCAGACCGTCTGACCTACCAGAAAGGTGTAAGGTAACTGTATGGACGGCCGGGAAGTGCCACCCAATTTAGACCGGAACCCAGTGGGGGAGGCATCCACAGGGACCGTACCCTCCTTCCCCTACCACCAACCTCTCGGAAAGACTTACGGACCCACATGTTTAACGTGATCGTACTCCGCATGAACACGGCGGCATTTGTGGTAGCGTGCAAATCTAGCGCGCAAACCACGGGGATACCGCACCCGAGATGGCCAACAGCACGCGGTGTTCCGAGGTGGTCACCCACCAAGTACTAACCGCGCCCGATGCTGCTTGACTTCGGTGATCTAACGAGAACCGGTGTTTTCAGCACGGTACGGCCGTTGGCCCCAATTAATCTAATGTGTAAATCCGAAGTTTTGTACATCAATGCTATCATAAATATATATAAATAATTAAAGTTGTTGTCGTGAGAAAAGTTTAGTGGGGAAAAATGAATCTTTACCCGAACAATCTTTATCTGCAATATCTTATAAAAAATGGATAAAAATGCTTATAGCAACTTCTTAGCTAATTGTTTCGTTTTACTACTTGTTTTACTCCATCTAACCCTCTATTTTAAAGTCAGCTAGTCTTCAGTCTATGCTAAAACAGTAAAAAAACAGTCTGATACGTGTAGACAATGGAGGAGTCATAATCAGAAACAAAATGAAACACTCACCCCACCCCCACCCCACCCCCTTACATCGATTCGATCATAGAGCACATTTTTTTCGAAATCCTGGCTAAGCCTATGCACACAGATTCAGCCGACTGAGTGATGGTAGGAGGAACGTCAGGGTGGAGCGAAAAAAAACCTTAGTTTATCGCAAAATATGCGTCTTGGTATCAGACGTTTTCGTGCCAATTTTGAATAATTTTGATTAATAACTTCAACTGCCGAAAGAGAGTTGAAAATAGTAAACATGTTAAAAAAAATGCCATTGGTTGTTGTTCCATTGCCAAAAATACCATTGATTGCCTTGTAAAAAAATGCCATTGATTGCCTTGTTCAGAATTGATTTTGGGTTATGTTTTAGTCAACCAACCACACTCGATACAGAGGGGAAAACTTGCCTTTAGATATAAGATATCTTATTGTAGCATTTCTAGAATTTCAATTAATTATTTTACCCAACATAAAAGAGTCTAAATTGCCAAACATACGGAAAAAAAGACTTATTTCTGATTATTTTCCAAATAGTATAATTTAATGTTGTGCAACTTCCCCAGACGATAAATCTGCAATTAATTACTTCCACTAATAATAAAAAATAAATCGCTTGGTAATAATTTTTTCGAGCTTTGTTCACGTTGGTTTTCTGCTCAAATTATGTCATGAGTGCATACATTGTTTACATACCGGATTTAAAGTCATCCTGACTAGGGTCTTCATTAAAACTGCACATTGGTTCAATGTTCACTTTGACTATATTCCTACCGAATTCAACACCTTTACAGTAGAGCACGCAAGGACCATAAAGGCTTCATACATGTATAGGATGAAGGGTAAAGTTATACTCTTTACCCTTCATGATGTATATTAGATATTAGACAGGCGCCATTAATGTATAGGGACATACGTCTCTGGGTAACTAACGGATGGCATAATTATAGTTCTAAATTTTAATTTTTTAACATATATGGTGCGAATAAGTGAGTTTTACGCCTTGTCTGAAATTGGGCTTTTGCGTAAAAAATTTTTTCACATTAATATGTTTAAATGCTTTCTTTTTATTCTTCTTACTTTAAATGATATTAAAATATCTGAGAATTCAAATAAAAATGGTTATTTAATTTCAGTCACTTATTTTGAATTAAAGGCAAAAGATGAGAAGAATGGAACTGTTACAGAGTAAGTTATATATATATATATATTTTTCGAAATAGCAAATTATTCTTATTTTAGACATTTTTTAAGTATATATTATGATTTACGACAACAAATATGAGCATGTTATGGGCTCTTGTAAAAATACTGAAAAGATTAATTGCAAGGACAATTGATATGACTTATTTTACAGATTACCAACCCATCGGTTCCGATCCAAATATGGATCGTAAAGGGTCATTTTATGGGTTACAGAATGTGACTCCTAAATTCTAAGTATACGTATGCCAGGCCTTTGAACTTTTGTAACGTGAGAAAAATTTGGGCACCCTTGAAATACTCCTTAATGTAACATGTGGCAGTAGGCATTTAATTACGCTTGCTTTTATAAGTGCACAATAATACACAAATATTAATAGTGTTTTTTTATTTTTTGTGTATTATTGTGTACAAATATTTTACTGACTTAACAGAAAATATTAATACAGATGTTTTACTTTCTATCACGTTCAAAAATGCTTTTTAAAAATATACAATAAAAAAAATTATATATCTATATTTCATCATGCATTTGTTCAAGTTTTTTTATTTTGTTTGTAATACTTTGCCAACTTTTCAACATATATTTTAAGTCGTGTTAAATAGTTTTAACTTCGCTAATTTCTTTGTCAGGTCTCAACATACTCTTCAAGGTAAAGGAACAACGGGATCTACACACACCCAAGTAAAAAATTCCAAATTCTCTCCAAAAATATGTTCTTTATATCTCATGTACTGCTCTCATTCATCAGCACAAATCCCAAAAAATAAATGCTGTGTATCACGTGCTTGTACTTTCTTTGAAATAGTGATTGGAGAATTAAAAATTATTTGCTATGAAGGCATATGTTTGAAGGCAATTAAAACTCTAGATGAAATAAACGTATTCGTTAAGAACGATTCAGAAAATAACGTATCTTATTTACCCACATCTAATGAAGCTCATTTAAGTAATAAATATGGTAAAGCCAGAAAGGTGACAATGCCCGAGGTATACACGAGAAAAGTTGATTTCAACACCAATCCAAGAGAAATTGAAAATACTAGAGGAAATACAAGTAGGACTCAAATATCAACACAATTAAAAGTTTCCCAGGAAACTTATGCAAATGGTACAACACAGAGGAGGAAAAATGAGTCCATAAAGAATACAAAGCATAATTTGGCAGAAAACAAGCATGAAAAATGTGTTTGTGAAAGTAGAGGGGAAATAAAAAGTATGGACAAAGATCTAACTTTTGACGAAGCTATTGAACAGGATTTGTTCAACGCCGAATATTCAGTGGAGAGTGCAGGGCTGATCCAAAAAGAATCTGTTCTTATGAAGTAAGCTGCATTTATATTTTTTAAAGGTATATTTATTTTTTTTATTTTTATTTCATAATATTGAAGGAGTTATTACTTGTCATGATATTTAATATTTAATAATGTTTAACCTGTAGTTAATTTTATCAAATTGTTTGTCGTTCGATTTTATATCGAAATATGGATCTCAATGTAATGGGCGTACCGAATTTTTGACAACACTCCACCTAAAATGTTCCAGAACGCAAACACGCTATTTCATATTTCAACAAGGAGTTAAGATCTAAAATATTTATATAGCGTACAGAGTCCACTTTGACAATAAGAACTTGCAGTTCGAAGATCTAAAGTTCGATACCCGGTTGGGACAGCAAGGTTCTCTACAAGCTCTTGCCAAAGAATAATTCAGCTCTGTGTAACTATTTTAGATCTCGGTGGCAAAGCTTGGAAAGTGCACAGTCAAGATAATCGAGTCTTGAACGTTATGGAACTGAATACGTAAATAGTTTTATTGCAAGTATTCATATAATCTGATTTTCCTCTCGACACAACATAAACAGACAGAAAGAAATATAAACATCATTTATTATGTAAGATAACTATCATAAAAATGTATATATTCCGGTAAAATATATGCTTTCTACATATATGTTCTATTAATTAAGACTATATTGCTATGCATATCTGAGTTATAACGGCAAATGCAACTACATCTTTTCGATAAATTTTGCTTTTTATTACTATACACCACTAATCGACAACTTCGTGAGCATTCCCTCTCTCTAGATGTACACTACGTGACAGTGAAAATGAGACACCAAGAGGGAATAAGCAGAAAAATATGCAAATTGCAGGGTAGACGCAGCTCACCGAGTTAAGTAAATGATGCGAAATGCGCAACTGTCCCGCGCACGTCAAGTGATGTATAAGGGAAGGAACCTGCAGAATCGGCAATAGTCGCATCGCTCTATCTACCAGGGAAATCATTTTGCAATTTTTTTGTTTAAGAGGAAACGTGTAGTAGCAGAGAATGACAGGACGCTGCTAATCCCGGCAGTTTCAGGAGAGAGACGATTTCACGAGGGGTATACAGATCAGACTCAGAAGGGCAGGTTGGTACATATGTCAAATCTCAGCGGATAGCCACCTACACGCGTTCACGGTGCACCGGCTGTGGCGAAGATGGTTGGAACAAGGGAATGTGGCACGTTTGATGGGTATCGGTATGGCCAAAACGACGTCAGCACACGTGGACTGACGCTTCAGTCGCAAGCGTTGGAGGCCCCGTAGGCCACTTCCGTCGCTCTTTTGCAGCATGTGCAGGACACCCTTGACGGCGTTATCGCTCAGTGTATAGGTGTATCATCTTGTAATAAACATCACTTATTGTTAGTTAATGTTTCTCTCTGTTTGCCGATTTTCATAAATTTATTCCCATTTCTTTTTGTTGTTTCATTTTTAGTGTCACGTAGTGGTATATAGATGTGTATACACTCATGTCCAAAAGTTAAGCATAATTCGTAAAAGACGAAAAATTCGGGATTAATATGGATACAATGGTTCACAATCAGTTGTGAAGAATCGTAGGACGAAGGTAAATCATTGTGCATATGCAAAACAGTTCAGGCGACGTAGATATGCGCAAAGCACCGGCGCAAGTCGGAACGAGTGTAAAACGCCCTCGAGCGGCATAGCCAGTTGAGGCAGAATTTCGCAATTGCTGTGGTACGGAGAGTTTTTAACAATCAAAAGGACGAAAGATGTCACAAAGATGCCAGCTGTACTTGTTTTTGAAGGGACCAATTATTGGAATGTTGGAATCCTGTCGATCCCAAACCAAAGCGTCTCGAATTCTGAATGTGCCTCAGTTTGTGATCTCCAGACAGTAGCAGAGGTTCCAAACCACTGGAGATGTTTCCGGATGACCAGTACCAGGTCGGCCAGGGTAACAACTGCTCAGCAAGACCGATATTTGGTTATAACTGCGCGACGTCAGAGGAACCGTTCTGCCAGACAACTGGATTCAGCCCTGGCAGCCGCCACAGGAATCACTATTTCGAGACAGACTGTTTACAGGAGGCTCAGACACGTTGGTCAAAAGTATGCCAAACGACTAGCAGTTTGCATCCCCCTGACGTCTGTTCAGAAACGCGCTCGTTTACAGTGGAGTTTGGAACATCGGCAGTGGAGTGGGCGACAGTGGGGTAATGTCATGCTCAGTGACGAGTCCCGGTTTAGCCTGCACACTGATTCTCGTCATACCACGATCTGGAGAGAGTGTTGAATGCGTTTTCAACCAGGAAACATCACGGAAAGACATCGTTTTCAGTTTGGGGGAGTCCTAGTCTGGGCAGGCATCATGATGGATGGCCGCACAGACCTCCTCATCTTTGACACGGGGCCAGTTACAGAGACGAAGTCCTTGAGTCTACCGTTCGATTGTTGTGAAGTACTGTTGGTCCTGATTTCATATTCATGGATTATAACGCGCCTCCTCCCCGTGCGACCTCGGTCGACCTGCAGTGGCCTGCCAACTCTCCTGATCTGAATACAATAGAACATGTGTGTAATATGCTCGGGAGACATCTTGCAGCCCCTCACTACCCACCAAGCTCCGTTCAAGGATTGAAAACTGCTCTCCGTGAGGCTTGGAACTCTTTGTCCACACAACTCACCCAAATCCTCATCGAAAGTATGGGAGATCGTTGTGTAGCATGCGTGGCTACCCGAGGTTCCCACACACCCGATTAAATTGCAGCATCGCATTGTTTTAATCATTCTGTTTTACTGAGGTTAACACTCGTATTGTGACCCTTTCCTTTCAATCCTTTTCTTTGGACAATAAAAGCCATTATCCTTGTTTTGCATTGTTTTCTTCTTCTATAACCCTATTTCACCCGCAGACCGCGTTTCCTTCCATTCCGATGCAGATTTCCTGAAATTTTCACATAAACAGCAACTATACTTAACTTTTGGACATGAGTGTATATTTTAATTACAGTTCCAGTGCTGTGATTAGTGTCCGTGGACCTAATTCCGCTCTTCTGCTCGATCTTTCACGATATGCACGGAATAGTCAATAACTGCATTGGCAACAAGCAAACCCGGTCGAAACCAACGAAAAACAGTCATTTAAAAAATATTTTGTGCAGTTGATTATGTATATTCATGAACAAACTTTTGTCGGTAAAAATGATGCAACTAATAGTTTAAGACGTAGTATAATCATTATAAGTATCTTACATAATAAAAGAAGCTGTTTGTCTGACTGCATGTGTCGCTTGTGGGGAAAAATCTAAATTTCGGACATCCACGAAATTCAGTACTCTGTAAACTGAGCTTCCGGAACAACTTACCTCGAAGCGGCTTTTTTAAAAATTCGAATTAGTTTAAAAGTGACGGACTTTTAAAACAGGAAATAGTCTATTTTAAACCACTTTGTTAAATTTATTTATCCATCGAAGGTGCAGATGATATACTGTGCTCACGTTCCAGATGAGTGAATAAAGAAATACGATTAAAATAAAATAAGTGGGTGTCACAGGTGGTTGGAGAACGATATTGTGAGTGCTTTTTTATTTGCTATTTTCTAACTTCGTGGATTTAATAAATACATTTTCATATTTCGGAACATAAAATTATTTCAATAGACTGAAAACTTGACTCGAATCAGATAAAAACTCACTTAGAAAGCAATTAGTTTTGTGAATTTTACTTCTGGTGTAAATGAGCATTGTTCTTTTTAACAAATTAAGGGTTTTCATTTATGTGTGTTTATTTTAGGCATTCCAAAAGTCTACCTTTTTATAAAAGTTATGCATGTTGCGAAACACTTTTTTAAACCCTGTTTTTAGGTTAACTTCCAGAATGAAAGACTCTGAAATTGAGTTGAATTTAATCAACGCATACCTTCAGCAACTGAGCCAGGCTTACCGAGAGCAGATGGAAGATATGCACGCGATGTTTTATCAGACTATCAAGGCAATTGATAACGCTTCGGAAAAGGCTTCTGCAATTGTAAGTTGTCTCTTGTTTCTAAAGTAATTAAAGGTTACTGTATTTATTGCAGCAAATAACATGTCTTGTGAATTTCATAATATGTTTTAAAAATTAATATAGAATTGAAGCGTTTAGTGAACATCTTACCTGATTTGGAAATTGACATTCATGTACTTTGTGACTACATTAAAAACAAGTACAGGGTCATTTAAGTTAAACCTTTGATATTTAGAATTCTTTGTAGGTAAAACTATTGAGCGATTCGCAACTAGATTTTGTACACATACTTTCCTGAATATGTGGTTTTGATTTCTGAAGAAAAAAAATAGTTCAAATTTTGCCCCCAGGGGTGCAATTTGCCCGGAACTTGCATATAGTCTAACTTATGTAACAAATATCAGCAAAAAATAGCTCCGAATATTACAAATGGTGAGTGGTCCTCTACGGAAACCTTTTAACTGTCGAAATTGCCTTAAGTGCAACAGAAGCATTGTATCCTTGACAGAAAAATTTAAGTAGTAACAGTTAGGCTATCCAGTAAGCAGGTAAACTTCAAGATTCTTCCCCAGTCGTGGATTTGTGAAAAAAGGCTTTGTGACTCCTTTTATAGGCTGCTAGTGTAAGATATTGCAATATGCAAATTACGGGGCAGCAACGTCAGATTACACTTCTAGCTGTCGAAATTGATACTATTTTCTTCCAAAATTGAAACCGCAAACACAGGAAACTATGTGTCCGAAATTTGGTTACGATTCGTCGGGTAGATGTTTCCTACAGAGAGTTCTAAACACCTCGCATTTAATTTGAATCACACTGCACATTGCTGCAGCGCATGGACGTGCTGTGTGGCGTCTTGTCAATTTGTGCATAGTCTTTGAATGGATATTCGGTGCAAAAATCAGTCATGTTTTGGACATGGCTGTCCACAAATTATGATACGATGAACTTCACAAAGAAATGCCTGTCTTTACTGCTGGCATGGCCAACCTTTTTGAGTTTTGGGGCCAGATAGAATAATTTTTAACCTGTGAAGAGCCAGATGGCATTCCTTAGAGGAACCCGATTTCACAGTCTACTGGTTAGAGCACGGGAATTGATCGAAGTTTGACTCCCGGCTCTGTCCAAATTGTCACCGTGTTCACGTAGATTACGGACACTGTAAATGTGTGGATCTGAAAGAGCTTTTGAGATGGTGGTGGTAATGCGAGGAGGGGGCGATCCTTGTACATATTGTCCCCACTGGCTTCTGGTCTAAATTGTGTGGCACTGTCCTGACCATACAGACAGATATCTTAAACCCTCGGGTAGTGTAGACGTCTGGATCGAAAGAAAGTCCTTAATAATGCCTTGTCCTAAATAAAGGACAATGTTAAAATATGGGACTGTAAGCATAAAATGCCTTCTTAATGTACATTTTTGATCATTTCTACTAGCCTTATAGAGACATTGCTTATAAAATTCATATACGTGTTCTTAAAATGTTAAAAAGAAGTTAGGTAATGTTATTTTAATAAATTGAAAAAATAAGCACACACATACACACACATACAACATTTGTTAACATTGTCTAAAACTTTGTTTAAAACTTTGTGGTCGTCTAAACCAATTTAAGCTCAATTAACCCGTTCAGATGTATGTAACTGTTGATTTTTTAAAACTTTGAACGATAAAGATAAAACTAAAATGCTTAGTTTTAATGACACTATAACTTGCTATGTGTACTGTCCTATTTTTCGACCTAAAGAAGTTCAAATATGATCTAAAGAACGATTATGCCATAATTTTTGTCTTCAGGACGATAAGCAAGAAAAAGAGCTCAATTCTTTGGAAGGCAAGATGGATTCCTTGAATCTAAAAGTAGAATATCTCACAAATGGACAAAGCGACCTGCTCATACGGGTAAAATTATTTTCTAGTATATGAGTCAAACTATACAACTACACGTTATAGAAGTTTTTAATATCTAATGTTTTTGTAGGTTGTGGAGTTGCATGTCCTCTTCCTTCTCTTGGAGATAATTATAATATCTACCATATTCACTATTCTTTTAAACATCTTGCAACGAAAGAGCACCTTACATGAAAAGAGGAAGAAGCTTGGATTTCTGACAGAATATTTGAGAGACTATTGCACGAGAAATAAATTGCCCAAAGATAATTTGTATTAATTCTACTCAATTTTTTTTTGTCACAGGTTTAATCGAGTTATTAAATTATAAATGTGTGCAATTAAGTTGACATTCATAGTGCCGTCTCAATAATTAATATACAGGGTGTCCAGTGCTATCGGTGCCCAATGGCTATTTCCTCAACAGTTAGTTACAGAGATACACTTCCAATTACAAAAATGTTTTAAATTTTAAAATCTATTATCTTAGAAACAGTTTAAATCAATAAATGAATTTTTGAAAGAAATACGAAATATAAATGTCTATGCAGTCCCCCGGTCCTACCAATTTTATTTAGGAAAATCATCCTCATACAATTTTATGCAAAATAAAAAAAAAATCATCCTTTTACGACCAAAATTGACAGACTTATAGCTATTTAAAATTGGAGCACTTTTTGTGCTGAGAAAAGGTCGATACGGTCCCTGATTGGTTGGTTGCCTGGCGAAATGGTCAATACGGTCCTTGATTGATTGGTTGCCTGAAACGGGACATTTTTATGCATGGAAAAGCGATGCTTCATAACTCAGTGTATTTTGGTCGAAAAAGGAAGATTTTTTTTTTTTTTTTTGCATGAAATTGTATGAGGATGATTTTCCTAAATATAATTGGTAGGACCGGAGGACAGTAGAAAAATTTATATTTCGTATTTCTTTTAGAAATGTATTTATTGATTTAAACTGTTTCTAAGATAATAGATTTTAAAATTTAATACATTTTTGTTGGAAGTATATCTTTGTGACTAACGGTTGAGGAAATAGCCATTGGGCACTAATAGCACTGGACACCCTGCATATATATTTATATATATATATATATATATATATATATATATATATATATATATATATATATATATATATATATATATATATACACATATATATATATATATGTGTGTGTGTGTGTGTATTTGTGTGTATGTATGTGTGTAATATTGGCTACACTAGTCCAGGGAACAGATATTTTACGTTACCACAAATCTCCTTTATCATATGATACTCATAAAATATTCTTAGTTACATAGTTACTTAGCTCCTGATCGACCAGATCTCAAGAAATCTCAATGCAATCTGCGTAGTTTTTCACAAGTACAAATTACATTTACATTCATGGTGTAATCTGATGACGACATGGGACACATGCTGTCTTCGCTTTTTATGCTTCAAAAATGTGATGGGGATGCCGTTTCATATGAGAAAGTTTATGCAAAGTTAAGATTAGTGATCCTATATGGTATGGTCGAGGAAGAGAGAAAGTGCTGGCATACTCTGTTAATATTAGAGGCGTGGGTTAGAATTTAATATAGTTGCAATACGTGCTGGACATGAAATATGAATTTGGACTAATGATTGTGAAAGGAAAGGGCACGTTATTGGGGAAAGCTTAAAATTTCTGTATCATATATGTCTGTAAAATTTCTCTATCGCAATGTCTCGAAAAATCCTGCACTGTGGACCTGCTTCTTCCTTTTCACATTTCGCTTTACATGTGCCTCTGCGCCACGGTAAAATAAGTCCCCTCTCCTCCAATCAGGGTTGGAGATATCAGCACAGTCTCTTAACTTTTTGATCCTACCTTGTATATAACTGACGCAGCTGACGATATAGCTGATGCCGCCACCGCTGTTTGACAAATATCTCGTTTCTAGAGTATCTCTGCTTACTCGTACCTAATTAGTTGAATTTTTACAGGACGCATCCTTTCTGCTTAATGTGGATTCAGTTTACGATTTATTCTACTTTTTATGCATTTCTAATGTGAAAAATTTTCTTCTGTATCGGCGCCTCTCTCGATTTTCTCTGTCTCGTAAGGCAAAATTTATAGCACACAAAAATATGAAATTTGATACATTTTTACAGTTCCCAATGGAGCTGGTCTATACCCTGGGGACAGATAATCGGGGGCTTTAGAAAGGGCAATAAAAGTTGTTTAAAACTCTTCAGAAGCGCCGTTGGTGATCTAGAGGGTTAAATCTTTACACACTTATAGTATCGCCCAACGCACAAAACTTAACGCGGCTGGATTCTCGATTCACATCCCTGGGAAGAAAAAATAAGGATCACGTGTGAAAAGTGTTTCCAGACCCTCCAGAAGACCCCCTGAAAACCCAAAAAGCTCAATCTGCACAATTATAGTATTGACCATAGGACAGAACCTAACGTTGTCGTATTTTCGATCACCCTTCCTGTGGCGGATACTACGATTTTCTTTAAATGTCTTTGCAGACCCTCAAGCAGCACTCCTGAGGCTTAAAAGCGGAATCTTTGTATATATATAATATCGACCACTGGACCACTGGACCGAACCTAATGAAGACAGATTTCCGATATTTCTTCAGGGGTAAAATAAATGGGAGAGGGGAGGGCTGACGTCTCTTTGAACTCTCCCAAAGATGACACCATAAAAGTCTGAAATTAGACCAGAACCTAACTAGGTTAACTCACAATTCAGCCTGCTTTTCTGACGTCAATCGTTGTACATGGTTAAGCAAAATAAGACTTCTAAAATGGTTAAGCAAAATAAGACACTCTAAAAATTTACAGTTTAATTTTTTAGAGTGTTAGTTTCTTTCTTTGACAGGCTTTAGCCTGTCTTTAATTTGTCAAGGCCTAGGCTAATATTTAGCCTGTAAAAGCCTAGACTTTAAACTGTCAAAAACTGCAGGGACATACTGGAAGTAATAAATGCCCAAGTACGTAGATTTTCCTATAATGACTTCGAAAGACGTTAATTCAGTTAACACTACTTAACATGAAAGATGGGGTAGCTTATAGTCTGATATTTATATATATTTTTTTTACTCTGCGTTGTATGGGGAACAGGGTAACCGATTTTGCTCAATATTCTTAAGAATACTCTTAATACGAATATAATTATCACCTTAATATAAAATGAAATTTACGTTCAGCGTACATGATACGTTTGCTCATAATGCTCGATCACCAGGTTATCATCAGTAGCTGTAAAACGTTTTACTGCTACTGATTATGCCGATATAAAATGTTTTCATAACGAAAGGAGAATTTAGACAACGTATGCGAAACATCCATTACATATACGGAACATTCATCATGTGCAAACTTTTACGGTATCTGGAAGTCTCAAAATTGGGACCTCTTTTGTTTCTAAATATTGAGCCAGTTATATGGCGGACTTCATAATGTTATGTAAAAGATCGTCTCCCATTCGCTCTCCTGCAGCTACTATATCACCCCCTAACAAAAAGCTATTAACTTATGACTCCCTAGACCACACCCCATAACACAACTTAGCTGTCCCACAAACAGTGAAACTATTTATATTTTGATTCAACCATAATAAATAATTTCCGGAAAATGTCAGGGATTATCGAAGAAATGCAGCTTAGTTTTCAGTGATATTGAATAGTTGTCAATTGTACGACATTTTCTAAAGTTGGCAATATCTCTAAGTTGGTAGAATTTCGCCAAACGTTACGAAACGATCACCAAATGGTTGCTAAAATTTTCGTATATTTTATAGTAGTGAAAGAAAGAAAAAAAACTAGTGAAAAACATTTTTAAGAAGTTATAAAAGATAATGTCTGTTAACTGTCTGGCAGAATAAAACACTAATGGGAAAGTAATGTTAGAGATCCTGAAATTCGAAATACCTTGCGTTTTGTTCAATTTGAGTACTTTGATTTATGCCGCACCCGCCCTGGCGGAATAAATTATTTCTACGGAATCCAAATTTGCGCTGGAAAATATGTTAAAATTGAAACTAAGTCGTTAAAACGCTTATTGCATACATTAAAGGAACATGTAACAAATAGTCTAAAACTTTTATTTCAACACTCTTAATACAAGATATATCTGAAACAAAAATCGAAACTATAAGTCCAGCATATTGTTTCAATATTTGTTTTCAATTAAGATTCACGTTGGATAAAGACTACATGAATCAATGATATGGTATTGTATACAACAATTTTACATACAAAACAATTGTAGAACTGTGATCATGCGAATATACACAATATCAATTCTTTACAAAAATAATTAAATAATGCATATAATTTGAAACTGAATGTCAATGTCTGTGTTAACTGTCTGGACTTTTTTTTTTTTATAAAATAAATATAACTTATTTACGTGGAAATACGTTAATACACTAAGCTCAGCTTTGAGTTTCATATCATTTTAATCTAAATTTTTGTGAAGAAGCCTCTTGCGATTTCAATATGTAGTTAAAAGGGATTGATTATCTTTTAATTAGAGATGAGACTTTTCGATTGATAAGTTTTTCCAGATTTGGAAAATGACCGCCCATAAGGGAGGATGTACTGATACCACTCGAGTTGTATGTGGGTGGGGGTGGGGGGTGGGGGGGGGCACGGGCATCAGAAATGTTTCGGATCTCCAATATTTTTAAGGAAGGAGAAGAAATGAGATATTCAAAAAGGGGGGAAATTAAACATGGAATGAGTGCATGATAAATATTTGTAGGGACAAACTGTATGGCTGACCCTGTCTAGAGATGTTTTGGCTTAACTGGTGGATAAACCTGCTTGAACAATACAATTAGAAAATTGAGTCTGGATAGCCTATATTACGAAGCGAAAAGTATTATTTCAAGAACTATTTTTATAGAGATGTACAATTTCATTGAGCATAACGTTATATTACGCACATATTATGTAGTTGAAATATGAAAATAACAAATTAAATATTAATTAATGTAATTTGTGTTACGTTACTGGACCAGGGTCGGAGAAATCTACACAGACTTGGGTACATTTCAGAAAATATTTATCTAGTTGAAACCGATCTCATCTCTGTTTTGAAAATGCAAGTTTTTGTTTATTCTTAACTTTACTGAATGTAAAAATAATGCAATAGAGAGTATATGCAAGTTTTTAGTCGATTAAATGATATGTAATTCATTATAGTATGATAGTGTTTAATTCTTATAAAATTAGGGAAAAAAGAAAATATTTAAGAAAAATATCAAGATTATGATAAATTATATAGTGTAGTGAATTTTTAATTTCCATAATTATGATCCTACAAATTAATTTTTTAAAATAAACAGCCAAATGCTGAAACATTTAAAAAATTTTGTGATAATGTCATTATTTCATTTGTAGCTTAACTTTTATTAAAAAAAATCACGCAAAAACTTCAAAGTATTTCAGATTAACTTGTCCTTAAACGATATAAAAAAGGTGTTTTCTCAATTGTCTGTTTTTACTATATTACGTATATGATATTGTGTTATATATATGTTATTCCTTTAATATTTGACAATTTCTTGATATGAATTAGAAAGAGAACATCAAACTCGATTTTACTCTCAAATATATATATATAAATAAAATTTTCAATGTTGACTATTGAAAAATTCGTTCATTTCCCATTTTCAATTTTTCGACGCAAATACATTTTCACTCTAAGAAGAACTATGACTAGGCAGTCTAGGTCTATGCCATGCTAGTCACAAAACTATACTTTTACAATATATAACAAATCAATAGGTATGGAAGACATGTTTTACAACAAATAAGCCTGATAAGAGGTATGAGGCAACAAATGATGTCATTTGATATGACATTTCTTTTGGTACAAAAACCATCGCCAATGACATAAACCTATATAGAAAAGAGTAAAGATGATTACGATTAAAGTTTGTCATCTTGCAACAATTAAATCTCTATATAAAAAAAAAATGATGAAAAATGTGTTGTTAAATATATTTTTATATAGCAATTTGATAAAAATAATCACTTATCTGTCAAAAATCAGTCAATGTAAAGATCGGAGTGGTTAAAAAGCATTATGAAATGTCCCTTTTCTTTGAAGTGTCATATATTTAATCGTTGAATTTTACTTAAAAGACAATGAATTTATTTCTAAAATATAACTAACATCACCGTTCGTACTAAATTTCGTCGTGAAATGTTTTTTGCAAAACTACATTTGAAAAGTTTCTCAGTTTTACTGAATCTCCAATGTATAACTTCATGTTATATACTCTATAACGAAAAAATCGACCCAGCAAGAAGGAGTTGTCCGAATGTAATGAAATTTCGTACGCAAAGACATTTTGAGCGAACATGCAAATAAATAAAATTTGGTGTCCAAGGAATAAATAGTGGGAGCTCCAGCGCATCGAAATTGCGCATTCAGCAAGTGTATATAAGGAGTGATTCTGAATCTGTGGTCAAAATTTCTATTGCATTTCAACTGCGGATATCTTACGTCTTTGGTAGTGATTTCTGGCACACTGACAGCACAGAGGTACGTAGACAACAGTCTGAGACCGGTTGTATTACCGTTCCTTTTGCGACACCACGACTTACTTTTCAACAAGATAATGGCCTGCCGCACACGGCACGTGTTGCTATGAATTGTCTTCAAGCTTGCCCAACACTTCCTTGGCCAGCTAGATGTCATGATCTCTCTCCTATAGAGCACATTTAGGACGTTATGGGAAGGCGATTGCAACCATCCCCGAATGTTGACGATTTAGAGCAACAGTTGAAGACAATTTGGCAAGACATTCCGCATGACACCATCCGTTAATTTTATCAGTCTATTCCACGTCGTGTGACATAGACTGATAAAGTTGTGACATAAACCACGCCGTGTGACCACGCCGTGTGACAGGCCAGAGGTGGACCAACGGTTTATTGACTTCCTCCCTTTGTATACGGTCAAACTCTAAATTATTAAATTGTTTTGAAATTTTAATCGTTTCTTTTTCTACATATGTTCTTCACATCCACCCATTTTTATCACAATCGGACAACTCCTTCTTGGTGCGTCGATTTTTTTTTTTTTTTTTTTTTTTTTTTTTGTTATAGAGTGTATAATCGAATAATGTGTTTCTATTTGTTTAAAAAAATTTTTAGTAGAAGAAAGTTTAACCATAGTTATTTAGTTGTGCTTATTTAATATATAATGATCAAATTATTGTTATTTTTAATGCTGTTAAAAGCAATTAAATTCCAGCAACAAGAATGCAATTCGAGCAAGAAAGATTATGAATAACTGATTATTGTAAATAATAAGTACAGGTAAGGTTTAGACGTTATTTTTTTAACTTCATATAATCATACCGATTCTTGGACATCTTATTGAAGCAAAACATTTCACGATCGGGATTTTTCAGAACGGTGTCGCCGTTTTTGATGATACAATGGTGCAGCAAAAATTGCACTGGATATGGATCACAAATTTAAAATACTTAATAAAGCCAAAAAACAGGCAGTTCTCTATACACTTTCAAGGATTTGAACACATTTTGTGGATATTTTTAACGAATACATGGCTGTTTCTTTGAGAGAATGGTAGCTGTGTATTATGCTTAATACTTCAAATTTTATAATCTCCAACTCTTTATAATCGACAACTTAAATGCTTCAATGGAAATCAATCGAATTGTAAATGCCTCACTTTAGAATTTACCACTATTTAGAATGTTTAATTTTGTACAAATACTGCTCGAAATCAATTGTTGATGAATATGTTTGTCATCCACACATTGTTTAAAACTTGCATTTCTGGACTGGAAATCAATCGACATCTCGTTTACGGAATTTTGTTTTCTTCTGATGACTGTGATTTGTCACCTTTTCAGAAATCAATCATTATGTAATCTATCAATTTCTCATTGTCAACACTTATGTTCTGATAGTACAATTTACATGAAAATATTTGTTTAGCTCAGTTCAACAATTTGCTTCGTTTCATCAGTCACTAACTACTAGTGGATTTGGTCATAAAAGGAAGTGAGTAAGACAGGGCTCAACTGGTAGCATTTTGCCATAAGTAGACATCGTTTCCGTGTTATTCTTACTCAGAAGCACTGGTAAGCCGATGAGACAAGCCTAAAACTCCTTAAAACAAGGATTTTTTAATTTTCTTGGTAGTTGTACTCACTTTGTATCAGGCACTATGCAGGACATTATTTTAACTCCAATCATAGTTAACAAAATTCTAAGCGCTTAGTATTAATTTAACCCTGTATGCTTGGAATTTAGTTAACAAGCTGAAGGACTGAAATAAATGTTTCCTAGACTAAAGTAATGCCCCGTATAGCTAATGCTTCGAAGTAAATTCTTCTACCTGAAAAAAAATCGGATGTGGGCAACACATGATTTTCCTTATATAATGTAATGAATTTACTACTTTTACAGTCAAAAATATAGGTTTTTCTTATAGTAGATACTAAGATTCTTTCCAAGATATTAAATTTTCGACAATTAGTCTTCATTTTCATTTATTTAGCGTCATGTTTATCAATTTGGCGAGATTTTTGTTAATTTGGAAACAATTAAAAATGCCGTCAAGTTGGCGACATTCCGCCAAATTCGTCGCCAAAATCTCGCCAAGAGTTACGGACGGAGAAATAAGTTATTCTTACAGCAGATAAATGACTATTGGCGTACAAATACAAAATAATTACCCAAAGTATCTTTTTTCATGAATGGAACGAGCTAGATCTACGAGAATGATGCCACCCAATTTATCGCATGGTATTACATATGAAAAGTGAACATGTTTCTCAATAGGAACTTTTTTTTTCATTTTATGAATTAAAATAATTTTTTTAATAATTTTTTTATAAATGTGCAATATCTTGAGAACGGTTCGTGTTAGCGTTCTAAACTTTATGTCAATCGTTTTCTAATGAAAAATTACATAAGAAATGTCTATTTACGTAACTTTATTAGTGGTTTTGATTTTTTGACGATTTTTTCAAAATTTTATTCAAAAATTTAGGGGAGTTCTGAACATTCGATTACATATAAAAACAATAGGCTTCCAGTGTTTATGGATTGTGATTTTTGTACCAAATTTGGTTTGAATCGGTCCATTCGTTCGTCAATTATCGTCTCCACAGTCTCACTGACACACACACACACACACACACACACACACACATTCTTTCACACACACACACACAGACATCACTTCAAAAATGTTTGATTCGTGATCAGGGATGTTTGAAACGTGCTCTCCCGTCGAAAACTCGATTTCGAAATTCCGACCCCGTCCGTCACAATACTTTTCTTATACATTATGTATATAAGGAAAGTAAAAATATAAAATCTATAATTTAAGAAGTTTTGTGTTCGTTAATAATTTCTTCGTTTATTTCGTTGCTTATGAGTGTCCAAACTCTGGTTGACGAGCGGTGAAAGGATTCCTAGTTGTGCATTTTTACTTTCCTTATATACATAGTATAATGTATAAGGAAAATATTATGACGGGGTCGAAAATCCGAATTCGAGTTTTCGACGGGAGAGTACGGTTCAAGCATCCCTGATCACTGATTGAACATTTTTGGCGTAATGTATGTGTGTGTGTCAGTGAGTCTGTGGAGACGATATCTCACGAACGAATGGAACGATTCGAATGAAATTTGGTGCAAAAATTACAATCCATGAATACTGGAATCCTATTGTTTTTAAACACAATCAAATGCCCAGAATCCCCTAAATTGTCGAGTAAAATTTTGAAAAAATCATCAAAAAATCAAAACTTTGAAAAAAGTTACGCAAATAGACATTTCTTATGTAATTTTTCCTTACAAAACGATTGACATAAACTTTAGAACGCTAGCATGAAACGTTTTCGAGATATTGCACATTTTAAGAATAAATTTATCAAAAAAATCCCATAAATTAAAAAAATATATTAACTGTTTAGAAATATGTTCACTTCATATGCAATATCATGCGATAAATTGGGTGACATCATTCTCGTGAATCTAGCTCGTTCCATTCATGAGAAAATATTTTTTGAATAATACTTTTGTATTTGAACGTCAATAGTCAATTATCTGCTATAAAAATAACTTATTTCTCCGTCCATAACGCTTGGCGAGATTTTGGCGACGAATTTGGCGGAATGTTGACAACTTGGCGACTTTTTGAAATGTTGCCAAATTAACGAAAACCTTGCCAAATGGATAAAAATGACGCTAAATCAATGAAAATGACGACTCGTTGACGAAAATTCAATATCTTGGAAAGAATATAAGTATCTACTATAGGAATAACCTATTTGTTTTACTGTAAGCGTAGCAAATCCATTGCATTATATAAGGAAAATCATGTGCTGCCCACATCAGATTTTCTTGCTCGTGAGTGAATGGATAAACGGAAGTTATATGGGAAAAGTGTATAATTTATAAGGCACTATCATTCCAGTCCAAAGATTTGAATTTAGATGTATAAAGGTGTCTGCATTTGTACACTGCGAAATGCCATGTTTTAAAGTTATTTATATTAAACTATAATAAGACAGATTACGACGAAGATTTACGTTTTAAGAGCACCGATAAGAAACATTGAGATATGGATTCAGAGCCACAAACATCTTCACGTGTTTTGAACCAGTTTTATAACAGACACCTTTATCTGCAGATGTGTCTCTACCAGTACATGATTCGTCCATAGGAAAAAACAAAGTTACCATAGGAATTTTCTATGATTCATTTTTAAGAGAATAGAAACCGGAAGATATAAATCCATTATCGCCAACACCTTCCTTTGTCTAGAACCAATTTTAGAAGATTCTTCAAAGTTTCTTTTGACAATGATTTCTGGTTAATTTCGAATATTTTTGTAATATAAAGTAAATATTTTTTTTAGTAAATGTGAGTTCCATGTTTTTAGAAATTTTTCGTATGTATCTTGCTAATAATTATTTGATGCTTGCTTGAAACACGATAACGCTAAAATTTTGATTTACGAATGATGTGTTAGAATCTAAGTAGAGATCTGCCTGTTCTCTAAAATAATTTTCTCCACATCGCATTAATACTGTTTTAATTTGTAACTATATTTCACGTATAAATAAATTAGTTTAAATTTCACAATCTATGTTTACCACTTCCGAAAACCCCAAATTAATATAACAATGTTTGACCACCTCATAACATCAATTTTTATTTTATTAATTTGGCTTCTCAGCTTAAACTTTAACTGCTACCAAGAATTGAGTGCAATGACATATTTTTATTTTATTAATTTGACTTTTCGGCTTAAATTTTAACTGCTACCAAAAAGTGAGTGCAATGGTACATTGACTTTTAAGTATTATATAAAACTCAATATTTTTCCTTATGTTTGACGTTGTTATGTTGTTATCTAAATTTCATAAAATATTCATTGTTTTAAATTATCCAGTGTGAATATTTTGAGGTTCCGGAGACGTTAAAAAGTGTCAATAGATCATTTTATTGAAAATGACATTAAATGATTCATTTCATTTTAAAAATACAATAACACATGATTTAAAACATTTTACAATCAAAACATAGTTCATCTAAAAATCCAATTAAAAATTTGAAGCCCAGTTGGTTTAATTCGTTGCTTAAGAGGAATCAAACGCGTTCAAGGCGTAACATTGTTTCTATACAATTACAAATGACATCTTTAAACTCTCAATATACAATAATATATAATATACATAGATATCAATTCATAGAGAACTATATAAAGTCGACACGTTTGGCACCCTCAGAAAACAATAATTCGACGCACTGATATGACAAGTTGATGAAGGTATAAATCAAGTTTCACGTGAATGTAGCGAGTAGAGAAAACGGTGATGTCACAAAATTCAAATTTCGCATTTCTGTGTTCAGGATTTTCAGTTACAGTGTTTTCTGCTTATTGATTATTAATATTCAAATGTATAATTTCAATGATGTTACAATGCATATGTGATGGTTTACAAGAAAAGAGTCCAGTTGTCGGTTATTTTATTTCTGAGATATTGGGATAGCAATTGTATCCTTCTGTGACAACAGTATCTTTTGTGCTTTTTAGTGGATTTAGGCAATTGCATGCTTTTAAAATAAGGAATACCGTTCTCATTATACTCTTCGTCTTGGCAATTCCGAGAATTAAATATTTTTCTATCAACCTGGGTGAGAACAAAACGTTGGTATTTTTTAAGCGAAAAACCATTGTTTAAACCTTGGATAAACGCATGGTTTACAGAAATAAAATTTGTAAAAGAAAATGAAAATCATGATTTAAACCATCCGGCCCTGCCACTAACCCCACGATCGTCAAGCCTTTTTTTCCCAGATTTAATGTTCTAGCTTTGAATAAAGCAAAATTTTAAAAATGAGTTGTAATTATCATAAAAACAAGTGGCTTTGTTTTTTAGAATTAGCTTGAAATCCCGGACATAATAAAATCACAATTTCTGACAACTGATCCTTGTTTTTGCAAACTGTCACATATAAATGATGTGATTTGATACATTAGGTTAAGAGAAATATCAAATACATTAAAATGTTTACCTTTTCTGGTAATCATTTGCTTTATAATGTAAATGAATTGTTTATATGTTATTTAAATTAATTTATGGCAAATAAATAAATCCTGAAAACATGTTTGTGGATCACCGTTTTGTGATAACGTGAAGCACCAAAAATTTGAGCTTAAACAAAATTTACATTGGAAGTCATTAAATAACAGTCAGCTAAACTGACGGTTCAGGAAAGTTCATCAACATCCAAGGTGTATTCTATTCTTTCTTACCAAAAACTAAATTAAAACAGACAACAAACGATTAACAGTTTTCCATACAAACTTTCGTTTAAAATAGTAATCGTAGCGGACTGAAAAGAAAAATACAGTAAGGCTTACCTAAATTAGTCAAAACTAATTTTATACATTTTGAATCTTACTTTCTTGGAGGAAATCTAAGCTCACAGTGATATGTGAAGCTGCCTGTCACTTCAAGCGACTGGAAACCAATGTACACTAAAACACACATTTTGAATGTCTGAGAAGGACAGGCAAGCAGTGTCTCTTATACTGATATACTCTCAAAAGTGTAATATTAAAATAATTTACATTAATTCGAAGTGTTTTCATCATGATTTTTATGTGTCATAATTGTAAAGCATGTAATACTTAAATACGGTTTATTTATGGTGTTTTCATCTATATGAGTAATTGCTAAATTTCAAAGACTTATCCAATCAAGTTTTATGCATATTATTTATAAGTTTGTAATTAGTGTATTTTTAGTTTATTACATTTTAATATTTTATTTTTGTACAGACTTAACGCATCTTGCTTGCATATTTCGGTTGTGCTTTGACGCACTCAAATCTTATGTGATATATTTCGTTTCGGATTGGCTGGACTGTTTCTGCTTTTCGATTGCATCTCTCAAATAGACTCTTAATTCAGGACTTGGGTATATTAACTCCTATGTATTTTCTATTTGTGCCCATTTCGTCTTATTGAACTTAGGTTTGTTAGTTTTCTTTCATTGGCGACTGTGATTCAGCTTATACTTACAATTTACATATAAATCAATATACAAAAAGTGACATAAAAGAATAATAAAATAAATACCGATAATTTTAATAAACCACATATTATAAATAATAGCGTTTTTAAAACAATAAACTCCTAATTTATAAATCGGTCATCCGCCCGGGAATGCTGTATGCAGCACCCGTATGGGGATATGCCTGTAAAACTACAATAGACCTCCTAGAGACAAAACAAAACAAAATCCTACGGATTATCAGGAAAGCTCCCAGGTACTTAAGAAACTCGGTAATTAGGAATGACTTCAAAATAAAAACTGTTAGAGCCCAAATTAAAAAGCTAGCGCTGAAATTTTACAGAAATTTGCCATCCGTTCCAAACGAACTGTTATTCAATCTGCATGACTATGATCATCGCAAGGCCAAATCTCGTAAGAGACCCCGTGCTGTTCTAAACATCGATAATCGGAATTAAAAGATCCCACCTCAAACATCTGATTTTTAAATAAAACTCGCGACTATTATTTTATAAAAAAAAAAAAAAAAAAAATTCTAAACTCTAAACTGCCAAAACGCTAGGTAACCCTTAGATCTGTATCAACCTCCCAAATTGCTTAAACTCTAAATGTGCAACAAACTGCCACACTAGGAGCTAGGACAAATAATAAAATGTAGTAAATAAAAACCTCGAACCTCCAATTAGGGTCACTGAATTAATGTCACAGTTTGACGATAAGAACCACATATTGAAACTGGAGATTAAAGGCGCTTCGCGCCTGGTGCTCTGTCTTGTACGACACTACGAACAGCATTAATATGAGACTACCTGATATATCATCTAGACTTGATTTAAAATTTCTGCATTAGATCATTGGGCATTGATTTGTATTGAAAGTGTTCATTATTCAGAACCGATCTAAACTAATTTTACATGTATTTCAATTCTGAAATATAAAAACATGAACAAAAGATTCAATTTATGGAAATTCGCAATCTAGAAAGTATTAATAAAATGAGACAAGTCGTTAAGTATCCTGCAAAATATTGATTGATTGAAGTTTAATTACTTCCATTTGAAGTTTGGAAAAGACATTTTAATATAAATGAGTTAATACATCTTGTTAATACATAAATATTTCCATTGATTTGTATTTTGGTCAAAACGCTCTTCTAACTGTACTTTTAAATAATTCTTGTCCGTATCTTTCTTAAACAGGTAACTTTTAAATAATTATTTTCTTCTTTCTTAAGCAAGTAGAAAGTTAGAGACACCTGTTGTAAATCATAAATAATTTAAAATAATGTGCTGTTTTGTCTTTAAAGATACAGATGCATCTTGATATCATTACTTTTATTGATAGCATTGATTTATCATGCTTTACTAAACAACATAATTAACGTCTGTTTGATATTGCAGAATTTAATGAATTTATTTACTTAATTAGTGATAATTGCATATTAATTGCCATTATGAATTAAAACCAAGTAAAATTTAATGAATATGAAAATAATTTATCCTATCTTGATATCTTATATATATGGGTAGGTAACTGACTGTAATATATTCCAGGGCATTTAGTATCAACTAAGATCATTCTTGACATTGTATACATTGCAATAAGCAACTGCAGAAAATAACTTAAATGAATCATTATAACTTTGAATTTTACATTTTACTCTATATGATTATTTCAATGAAATGGAGATTTATGGTGTTTTGAATGTTTTCGTGCACATGCCGAATAATTGCAGATGTAAAACATTTTCTGTTACGTGTCTGAGTTCTTTGCTATAAATTTAAACGCAAGTTAATTTACTAAAGTGCAACAAGAAAATTCGAAAATGTTTGTCACATAATGTTTTAATTAAATTTAATTGCAAGAAGCGACAATGATCATAGCTAAACCATTATATCATTATATCTCGAATTTGACCACGATAATAATGATAACCTCGAAAATTGTTGAAAGCAAACAACTCAATTTATAGAAACTTGATGATAATAAAATAGTATAGTATTTTCAAAATTAAAAATACTTTAAATCTAGTATATAAGTTAATTATGTATATATTATGAAATTTCATTTGATATCGAAAATATGAAACATTTTTCAATTTGTAGCATACAAGGCCTATTTTATTGGTGGCAAAAAATTTGCTACATAGTATGTTTTTACCAAAAATGTCCTTAAAATATGTATTTCTCATCATGATTCGGTTGTAGGCAACTTTGATGATGAATGATATCCATTCGGTATCAAATTCCGGAGGAGTAGCGGGTTTTGTAAGGATTTTCAATTCTGGTTCTGAAGATGTCCTTTCAGCTTTATCCGAAAATTCGTCTGACTTCATGAAAGAAATGTGCAAACATGTATAAAGTTGATTAATAGTTTCATCGAAGTACTTGTCGAAGCACCGTTTGCCACTATACGAATGTTCCTTTTATAAAATACCCGATAATTTCGTTCATCTACCATAAATTCAACGCATAATCTTATCAATTTTCTACAGTATATTTATAAAGTTCTTTAAATATATCCAGGATCAAAAATTTGAATTTTGAAATTTAAAATTTCCTTGAACTTGTGCAAACAAAAACTGTGAAAGAAGTGAACTTGTTACAAACAAAACGACGATATGACGATTTCCCTTTCAAAGTAATTTAAATGTACTATTGGCAGAAATATTATTTTAAAGTTTATGCTGCTAATTTTTTTAATGACTTTGGGACTAAGATTCCATTATATACAGCTGAAACTTTCCACTCATGCACATATTTCACGCTCTCACTCACACGCACTGTCCAAAGTATATATATATATATATATAATTTGTAGTATGTATATTTATCTAATATACATCGACAGCTTAAGAGACACCGCTACTTCCTGTCGAGTAAGAACATCGACTTGAAGACACACACAAATATAAGTCCTGGAAGCAGAGATCAGTGTTTGGGCGGCACCTTTGATATTTTTTCACGAAAATTCGAAAATTTCCCTGTGCTCTCTTTGCCCTCTCGTTATTCTGGAGTTTGAGGCAGGTCAGTCGGTCAAGAGGGCGGACAGCGTTTGGAGTGACTGCTGGATAAGTGAAGAGACTCACCGTCCACTGTTATGGAGGATATGCAGCCCTCGAAGCCGCGGTAATAGGGTAATGGGAAACCTAAAGGCACAGCGGAGGAACCACCTACAAACGAAAAAAAGTAAATTGAAAATTATTTTCGATATAAGACTTTAGATCTTACAACATAACATAACGTGACAACCATTATGCACCGACCTGAGGTTTTTACAACTAACTTTTTTTTTTGTCTAATGTGAAAAATATTCAATAATAAGTTAATATATTTAGAAGTGGTGTACTAAAATGAAACAAAAAGCTATTTCAAACTTTTAGAAAAAAACTTTTTAATTTTTTTTTAGTTTAAAAAATACTCAATTTTAAAAGGAGCAAATACTTTGACAAAGTGAATACCAAGAATTGTTGATGTTAATTACATCTAAAAGATCTCATGTAGGTATCAATTATATGTACCCTTGCGGAGAATCGTTATGCCGGGAGGTCCATTTAAATTGAGACATCGAAATATGTCGCGAATTAAGCATCATACAAAAAAAATATTTTAACAAAATCATATTTTCGAGAGGGAAATTGAACCCCGTAAAATTTAGCCCAGCCCCACCACTTCCGGAGGGTGGGGGAGGAGACAACATTGAAATTTCAAATAGGAACCCCCATTTTTTATTGAAGATTCGGATTCTACGGGAAAAAATACGTAACTTTTGTTCGAAACATTTCTTTCGAATCATTGTAGATTACGCTGCAATCACAAAAATAAATAATTTAAATTAATTTCATAAGTACCTCATTTTGACTCCAGCTGTAAAAATACTACTTGAAGATGGCAAAACACGTCTAACTGCAACAAAAGATTAGTTAAGTTTCGTTTCTTCAAGAGGAAACCACATGTTTTACTTACTTTGGTGCATCATTGAAAAAAGAACGTTTTATCGGGTAGCGCTAGAAGTAGTTATTTCATCAAGTAGTATTTTTTTTTTCTGTTTGTTCCTCTTACACCAGTTAAACGTGTTTTACCAGCTTCAAGTAGTAATTTTATACCTGGAGTCAAAATGAGGTATTTATTAAATTAATTTAAATTATTTATTTTTTGTGATTGCAGCGCAATCTACAAAGATTCGAAAAAAATGTTTCCAAAAAAAGTTACGTATTTTTTCCGTAGAATCCGAATCTGCAATAAAAAATGGGGGTTCCCATTTGAAATTTCAAAATTGCCTCTTCCCCCACCCCCCAGAGGTGGTGGGGGTATGCTAAATTTTGTGGGGTTCAATCTCCCTCTCGAAAATATGATGACTTTGTTAAAACATTTTTTTTTGTATGATGCGTATTTCGCGAGATATTTCGATGTCTCAATTTAAATGGACCACCCGGTATATCTATACCAAACTACAATATATTTAAATAACACCTAGATATAAAATTTATTCTTGTGTAAAATTCAGCTAAATATACATTTCAACCATAATAATTAAAACCATGTGATCTCTATAGATAAAAAGCATTTGTAGAACTGTACAACTAAAATATGTGCTATAATTATACTAATACTACTAAATAATAACCGGCAAAGCACGATAGAGCGTGAAAAGTCTTAGTTTATCATCAAATGTAACAAAATATAATCTATGAACACGATCTTACATAACTTATAATGATATAATTTATAAAATAGTGGAATAGAAGTTGGGAAAAAGTAAATAAATAATTGTCGAGTAATATAAATAGTTGAAAAAACATAAAAAGATCATATAAACATATGTACAGGATTAAACTGTGGAGTTTAAATAGCCAAGTTTCAATATAAAAACAAGTTTTTCGTTTAGGTGAACTGCTAATGAGTTTTCTCAATGAAATTCGCGTCTGCACTTATTCTTCGTTTGGTCCAAGAGTTTGTCATGATATTAATCCATGTTGAACTCTTTTAATAATTGTTATTGAATTTAATATTTACAATAGACGTGGAAGTTTCACTCTTGTCCATATGGGAAACCAATGATAAGTAACCCAAATAAGGTCTGGAGGCTCTATGTGTTTAACCTCTGACCATATATAATGCATATGCAACAATTAAATGGTCCCATGTACCAAATTCGTATTCATGATTTAGGGAACTCCTTCCCTAAAATGTATCGAGGGTATCCAGTAATGATCATATCAAGTATCCACATCGGAAGTTTATTTAATTAGAATTAAAAATACCAGTTTAGTCAAGGCCACACGAGCCCATTGGTAATAACGGTTTTGCCATAAACTACAAATATGATATCCATACTCTGCACGTTATGAATTGAGGTCGACAATCTAAAAATATGATACCAGGGTATCTTTCACTACACGTGTGAAATTTTCGCATAAATATTTATTTGTCGAAATTAACTGAAATGAAAGTTATATTGGATAGATAGGATTTTTTTACTTTCTAGGGTCGGCTTTTCAGCAATGGGGCTAATTTGATAGCGACATACATTTTACAGTGGAAATACTACAAACATTCGTGAATACTCAAGGGTCGGGATTCCAGCGAAACACACGTAGAACCTATGCTGGCCGCTCATTCGCAGAGGCGGCATCATCAAAATAGAATTAAATTTCAAAAATCTTTAAAATATTACAATGTAAACAAAATTGAGTTGTATCAAAATTAAAGATACACAATGTAATATTATTTTTTAAAGTGCATTATTAAATGTATTTTAGTGAATAACCCAGAAAAATACAAATTATGTCCGCATTTGTGATAAAAATTGTTTTTGCTTGTAGTTACCTATCCACAGAATTCCATCTGTGTTCAGTTCTGTTGCTCCTGGCTGAGACACAGTTGTTTCCACAGGTCCACCATCCACAGATAGATGGGCCAATCTTTTGTTTCTGTAAAAAGAACGTATGTTTTATATTTTAATTTTTCTCTACATGGACTTCATATAGCAGTTATGCAAATTGCAGAGGACTAAAATATACTAGTATACTTCAGAAAGTCCTGCTCCATGCTTGCAAGTTGGACATTGTCCTGAGCCACGCTTGAACAAGTACTATCATGAAATCAATTTGTAACTTGTTCAAACAAGTTGTAAATTTGCAACTCCAACAAATTTGGAGATATAAATTTACCTTTGATAAAATCTGACTTAACATGTCGCGAAGTTTATGGAACGACTCATGGAAACAGCTTCGATGTCTGCAATATGCCTAGTGAACACGCGCATGCGCGATCCACCAATTTTGTTCCAGATAAAAAATGTTATTTTTTCATTTATGAGAGTTTTGCAATGAATAGTGTTTTCCTGAAATGCGGGTCTATAAAAATATACAATTACCTACGAAATATTTCTAAACAATCTGAAATTTCATTTAAATTTTTTTCTAATTTTAAACATGTTTAATTTGTGATATAACTGTTGAATAAATTGCTTAATTTGGATATTTTTTCCCTTTTAGGGACAGAAAAGGTTCCATGTTAATTTGGTGGAAGGATTAAAAAAAATAATTTGTAAAAGTTTTAGTAATATTAAAAGTGAAAATAAAATTATTTTTAAGAGTTATATTTGCTTTGAAGCAAATATTTTCAAAAATTTTATTCAAAATCAAAAATCTTGAAAACAGTTCATTTAAAAATAGGACAGACGAACTCTGTACAAAATTTCATATATGTACTTTACAAGGAATTTTAGATATATATTTCTAAAGTTAACAAATCGTGAAAAAATTGACTAAGAGACTAATGAACTAATGAACAGTTTAGTACCCACCTTTCAGTAACATAAATAATACAACATAAAACTGGTATATCAGCTTGAGTAATCATTGTAGAAATATACGGTTTTTGTTATTTAATTCCAAAATTTCTAAAGTATATTTTAATTTAAAAAATAGAAACGTATTTTTTTATAGATTTTTGTATCTCAGACCCAGTTAATAACCTGGAACACTCTTACAAAAACATTTTGAATATTATCCAAAACATGGATACATGGAAATGGGACATCACAAGTATCTAAGTAAATTTAATAAAACAAAGATAGATATACTTTACCGTTCAACGATAACAGTATGCCATTTCTTGTCATCTATCCTATCATGACTTCGTAGAATGAGCGGCACCATCTCCTTTCCTAAATTGAAACTTAGTTGGAGATAACCGTCCACTATGGCTAAGGCCAAGTAGTCACCTTTGGTATTGGTCCCTTTATTCTGCCACAGGACTAACCCATGCTTGCTTGACGTTCGGAATGTGATCAGAATGAGGTTTTCTTTTGCCTGTTTTAGTCTGAAATATAAATAAATAAGTTAATATTTTAAAGATACTAATTAAACATGATTCTTTTTCAAGACTTGCAGTTCGGTAACTAAAACAAATTTGAGTAAAATAGTTGTGATTGTGGCATCGATTATTTCAAATGTTTCATTTTCACCGGTTGCACTTATTTTTTTTAAATAGTAAATGAAGATGGATGGTTTTGAATATAATGAAGTTGAAAATTATTTATGAATGTAATTATGAATATAGTCTATTAATATAATCTATTGAATATTAATTTGAATGAAGTTGAACATAGTCATGGAAATATGATTATAGTCTATAGTCTATGAATATAGTATATAGTCTGAATATAGCCTATAAATATAATATATAGTCTGAATATAGCCTATAAATACAGTATATAGTCTGAATATAGTTTATAGTCTATGATTTTAATAGACAGTCTATTGAATATTAATTTAAACTAAGCTGAAGATAGTCAATTAAATTCTTATGAGGCATTCCTCCATTAAAGTTTTCATCCTTGCAAACATTTCAATCAAGATTAAATCTTATAGTAATACATATTAGCAGATAACATATTTTCTGTTAAAATTAAATATGGCATTAGTAAATATGGCAAACATGAATGGGATATAAAGATCAGGAATGATTCAGTAGTCTGGGCATAGAAACATCACAGTGACTTACAAAGGTTTGTACGATTACAGAAGGAAGAGAGTAAGAGTGTATGTAAGAGTTATACATTATCGTAAATACGAAATAATAAAATTATATGACGGCAGGGTGTCGTTAGTGACAGCAGTTCATTTTATGAAAGACGTCCGTGTGTGTTGAAAACCTAGGTCACCTGACTCACCCTAGGGTATGAACAGCTGTTTGAGTAGCCAGACGTCTGTGTGTGTGGAAAAAGTTGCCTCATAATGTTTATTCGATTCACATTAGCGACGCATCCACACATCCTAAAGTTATTGTTAACACCTCTAGAAAGTGTTAACAGTATTTTCCAGTTCCGATTATCAAGCTCATTCTATGTACTCACAAACATCGAAGCAAACATAGATGGTTGAATTTAAATATAAAATAGCACCTTAAATCAATCAGGTGCATGGTTAGCGAGATAAAGATGGAGAATTGAAATGTGGCAAATTATGTCGTCACAGTCCGGCATTGATCCTATTGAACGAGTTCTATGTATTTATTTACTTTCACAGAATGTAATATATATAAGACAACATTTCTCTTAGTTTTCTCTAGATTATGCATGATAATAACCTACTAGAATTTAATATAATACCAATTAATTTGTGAATTTGTCTTGGCATACGGCATGCGCACATTGCTTCATCTGACTTGAAGGAACACTTCTCTAAATTAACTCCTTTAAAATCATAATCGTTTATTAGTGTTTGTATGTGCGTGTTCATTCAATATATATATTTATTATCTTACCCTTTGAATTTATTACCTTACTCTTTGAATTTCTTCAAAAGCCCAACTATCGCCTTAATATAAGTAGCAAATATTAGGGCTCCACACGTGTCTTTCTGTTGAATCTTTGGAAACATATTTTATTATATTTCTATGAAAATTTTATTGTATATACAAGAGTCATTGATTTGAAAGGTATATTTTTACCAAGAAGTTCGAGCCAATAGGCAAAAAGATGAAGTGTTTATCCAACATCTTGAAGCGCGAAGTTGCTCTCAAGTTGAAACGATTTCGTTTCGTATAAGAAACATTAGTGTCATCAGCAAACTCTACTATGAATTTAAAGGTTAAATAAGACCCAATGTCAAGCAAAAATATGTTTTCTTACTTCATTCCTCTGTTGCCTTCTGAAAACTGAAGGAAAGTCGACCCATCGAATGCTACAGCCTCTTCTTTTACACCATCGTTCATGGGCTGAAGTTCTTTAGCTGAAACAGGAAATATGGAATGATTAGATGTGATAAAATTATATTAAAATTTCGTATATATTACTGGTAGATAAAAAACATCAAAAAGAAGAAATGAAACACATACTCGAAAGTCACGAAACGCCCGAATCCTAAACAATAAGGTTAATTTATTGGAACAAATTACTATCACAGGTATATTTCTTATCCTCAATTCATAAATTAGTAATATAACCAAACTTTTCCCTAAAATTTATAATGCAATTTTAAACGTCGGTCTTCACTCCTCTAACAAAAAACACTAATCCATGAGTCCTGAGATGGCGCTGTCATTCACACTACACATAAATTATTTCAGAATATTTCAGAATTCAGTGATTGGAATAAAAATGTATCTCATACAAAATTGATTCATATTGTGCTATTTGCGGTCAAAATAAACTACCTAATGGTGGTTCCATTTTTTTTAAACGATCATAATTGTATTGCTTTGGAAATTGTATTCGCTGGTATATTTTTACACAGAAAAACAGGGTGAAATAATTTGAACTCAGTCCATTTTACTTCATCAATGAAAAAGTCTGTGAATCAAATATATGTTGAGCTGATATGTGACTATAAATGTAGTTTCAAGAAATTTGTATGTTTTTGAATTATGATTCCTTCAACATTTTTATTACTCTTTCTATCGCGAAACTTTCACGTCATATACACATTTCTTTTAATTAACCAGCCACCTGTTGCCAAGGCCACTTATTGAACGCTTTGTATACTTTCTGTATACCTCCGCTAAGTTTCAAAGTCATTTATTAAACGCTATTTATAAATGAAAACTAAAATTTTGTGCTACTGAACTAATGGTTTCAATCAACCGATTCCTATAATTAAAATACGGAATTATATTCATGGCTTATCATAATTTCAATAAAAACTTCTTAAATCGATATTCAAAGTGTGCTGTGTTACTATGGAAAATAATCATATAGTTAATGTACATATAATGAATGTATGAAGACCAAACTGAGTTACTAGCCGTTTACAGTTTCCAAGGTATAATCAGGTTAGCTTTTTCCGAAGCATGCTTTTACTATTTGTCTGAAAATTTTATTGTATAATTATTGAGGTCACATGTAAAAAGACTCACTTTCATTGCATAGTTTTCCCGTAAAACCTTCTGTACATCTACATTTGAAATCTGATAGATGGGGAATGCATTTTGCACTGTTTCGACATTTATTGGGAAAGCAGGGTGCTCCCAGGAAATGTTCGATGTTGCGACGACCTTTCGCTACAGCAAGCATATCCTCCCAGATTTCGTCGTTGACAAGAACCCGTTGGATGGCTCCCACGAGTCCTCTTTGGACGGTCAGGGTGTTCTTTAAAGGCTCGAAATCTGGCACTCCTCCGATGTAGAAAGGTTCTGCAAGGTTTAGTTCTGTAAGCGGCTCCTGGAAATTGAAACAATATATTTTTTCAGTAGGATTTCATTTGCGAATTAAACCTTATGTTTTTCTTAGAGTTTCTAATAGTTTTATAATTTTCTATATTCACGTGATACGTTGTAGATGCATCTTACTTAAAGGAACTCACTTGTTTCACCTTAAAGGGAACCTATTTTAAGCAATATCTGTTGGGTGAAATGAACATAAAAATTATATAAACATGAATTAATTTACATTCTACCCGACACTGTGCTCACTCGGCTGCCAGGCTGTGGGTTCCAATTCCACCTGCGGGCATGAATGTTGTGTGTTTGGGTGTAGTGTGCTCCGCTCCTCTGGTGCCGTCACCTCCGAGAGCTCCTACTATCGCGGGTGACGCTGTGGTGCGCGGGACAACATGTTGTGACAGCTAAAGGGTTTGCGATTCTGGCAATGTATAGAAGAATACTTGAATATATCGAGTGTCTGGTCATTGGCAAATAAATAAAATAAATTTTGAATTTCAAGAATGTAACACACATTTCAAGTCCTTCAACAGTTTTATTTTTAGCTTGGTCATCTTTAGTCATTAGCAAACTAAAATGCTGCATAACGAAGCTAAATCTTCAGGCTAAAAAGTATCATTGAATAGAAAAAACCAGATTCCTTGTAACATTTAATAGCTTTTGTTTAAACAAGAAGAATTTCATTGTAACTAGATTCATTCTAACAATTTAATACACACGGCGAATACTATTGCCAACATAAAAATCGTGTGTGTTGGAATATTAAAAATTTCATGGATCTGGCATCATTTCTTGAAATGATATCAAATTTTACGATGTATTATCTTACTCTTTACCTGTTACTACAAAAACTTATTAAATAAAAGCCTGGTACAATATTTTGTGATTAAATGATAAAAATATAAAAAAAAAATTGTAAAAATATAATTTTTTAATAAAAATGTGTTTACAGATAATAATTTACATATGATTGGAGCATGGTGCTTGATTTTGCTTCATCAATTTTATTATAAAAGTCATGAAAATTGTAATATTTTGATAATTATTTTTTAAAATATTCATATGAATTCTGTCATTTAAAATAAAAAAAAAACTTTTATCACCTACTTATCGACTGAAATGTTTTAAATATTGTCGTCGGCATTTGTCATAGGTAAAACAAAAATATTTCTTTAAGTAGTATAAATAAGTTATAGTAATATACATTTCATTCCCGAGCTTTATGAAGCCGAAGCTTTAATATATCTCTATGTAAAAAAAGTAGCTGACTCTGCCGCCGCCGCTGTTTGACACATTTCTAGTTTCTCGAGATTCTTTGCTTCGTACCGCAAAAACTATTACATATAAAAGTATGAAATTTAGTACACTCGTAGAAAAAGCTTTAGGAAAGACGTTGAAATAAACCTTTTTTGATCTATATTGCAGTTTAAGAGATATTTAATATCAAAATCAAAGACAAAATATTAGAGCTGCGAGTTCGCGTCCTGGATAGACTAACAATAGCAAGACCACGAATTTTCGCAGGCAGGTACCTACATGGGTGAATTTTTGCAGGATGGAGTCCCTTTTTTAATTTCGATGTAGTTTTTGAGATATTTTACTTTTTATGCACTTCTGAAGTGAACTTTTTTTCCCGTACTGGCACGTCTAGCGATTTTCCTGTCTCGTACTGTAAAAACTACATCATACAAAAATATGAAATTTGGTGCATTTATAAAGAAATAATAGGGTAACACTATGGAATAAACCGTTTATCGATTTAAACTTTAATTTGGAATGAAATAACGCGAAACGAGCTCATGATCAAGGAATTCACTTTTTGGATACCCTGGACGAAGAAAAATTCCTGTTTTTCCCTCCTGCCGAAAACAGGCAGGGATAGAAAATATATTTTTGAAAGTAGAATTTTTAGGAAAGATAGATGTGAAGCGAGCTCTGCGAGTGCAGCGAGTAGGAGGCGAAGCCTGTAGAAGGTGGTTGCGCGAGCAGGGGGCAGAGCCCCCCAGTATATTTATACTATTGTTATATATACCTAGTTATTTATCACTGAGTTCGGTCAGAAATAAATTTAAACGTAATCTAAATCATGTTTACATATAGCTAAAAATCCAAATGCTTACGTTTGATTCTCCTGTTATGAGATTTCCATTGTCTACTTGAAGTGTTCCACTTCTTTTGAATCTGGCGATTTTCACAGAGTGCCAATCTCCCATGCTCACTGGATGAAGACTCCTGGATCATTGGAAAGGATTATTATTTTATATTTAAAAAATACAATAAGAAAACGCCATAACGCTGAACATTAAGCTCGCTCTATAACAGTATGATAAAAAATTACTGCACATCACAAATTTAAACACATTTAATTTCCAGATTATAATTTAATTAAATTTAATTTCCAGATTATAATTTAATTAAATTTAATTTCCAGATTATAATTTAATTTAATTTAATTTCCAGATTATAATTTAATTAAATTTAATTTCCAGGTTAATATTTAATTAAATTTAATTTCCAATAAATTAAATTGTATTTCCAGAGCTACTGAATGAGTGCCGAATTTCCAACATTTTCCAAAAGTTATCAAATTACCGATATTTCACCAAACTTTTTGCTAAATTCGCCCATTGTGTCGACATACAAGCACGGCACACAGACAGAGATATTATATTTTTTGCAGCATTTCTCCCTCAAGTTTAGTGGTTTTTGATTTCGTCCGCTTGCGATCCAAAGTTTAGAAAGAAATTGATCTGGCGATGGAACGTGTGCATGCAATATTTATAGTATACTTTTTCTTTCCTTCGACACAGACCACCCGATCTACCAGAAGGTGTAAGTTATTTGTTTGGACGGTCGGAATGTATCCCCCAATTTAGACCGACACCTAGTGGGATGACTTCCACAGGGACCATACCCTCAATCCGCTGCCACCAACCTCTCGGAAAGACTTTCGGAGCTACAAATTTAACGTACCCACACTCCGCGTAGACACCGCAAACGATTTTGATGATAGTTTTGGGTTTAGGTATCGTCGGGGTTTGAACTCGGATCCGCTAAGTCCTTTCCCTGTGCTCAAACCACCAGGAAGTATATCCTGCTCCTTATATTATACTCGGAAATACTCCCGGTTTTGCAGGAATTTAAGCAGAGTTTAACTGAAATCATTCATTCATTTTTTTTAAAGTAGCGCGCCCCACTCACTTTACAAAATCAGATCCCAAGCAGAGCTCAGCAGAGCCCAAGCAGAGCCCCGCTCACTTTACAAAATCAGAGCCCAAAATCAGAGTTCATTATCAAATCATTACACATCATCATCTAACTACTACGTTAACAACATATGAAATAATCCTTTAATTTCAGCGCACGTGTAATCGCGCACAACAATTTGCCGCTCATGCTGGCAAATGTCTATTGTTCCACATAGAAATGCCCAATTGTGAGCCGCCAATAGGAGAAAGAACTGAATCGGAAATCTCTATATTTATGCTTTTGGTTAAAAATTAACAGAAAAGAGGAAAATTAAACAAATTCTTTTTTTGTTAGAATGCGAAGATATACACTCATATTTTTACCAAATTATCAAATTCTGCTAATCTTCCTTTATCGGATGCAGCGAAATAATTTACTAAAATATTAAACATGTATATATTGATGTATTAAAAAATAAATAAATATGAAGGAATTATCCAAGGGATTAGGTTCAAGATTCGTTATAAATAACATCCTTTGATCTTTCCGATACTTTCAAGTTGGAAACTCTGAAATAATATTTCCGATAGCTAAAGAACCGATGGGAACAAAATCGTACTTCAACATGAAATAACTAAAAAAACAATTTTGTATTGTTTTTATTCTTACCGAGCCATATTGTTTGAGGACATAAACCGCTCTTCCGAATTATGCCATCAATTTTCCTCTTCAGACGACACAGACAGAGATAACAGCTATATATTTACTTTCTTATATACGTAGTATAATGTATAAGGAAAGTATTGTGACGGGGTTGAAAATTCGAATTCGAGTTTTCAATGGGAGAGCACGTTTCAAGCATCCCTGAACACGGATCATAATGTTTTTGAGATGATGTGTGTATGTGTGTGTGTCAGTGAGTCTGTGGAGACGATATCTGATAAACAAGCGGACGATATAAATAATCTATCGAGGTATCACCAACTTGGCGATATTTCGTCCCAGATTGACAAAAACATCGTCAAAATTGCAGAAATGAAGCTACATCAATGAAAGTGACGCTTAATTGATGAATAAATGATTAAAATATTTTAATATATGGATTATAATGCTTGTTAAGGATGCTATGAGTATTGATAATTGTTTATTTAGAGTTGCGCGAGTTAGGTAAGTGGGTATTTCGAAATAGTTTTACATATTGTCATCAGGAAGATCTCAAAATATACGATTCAATGTTAAAAATACAGTACCGTGGATCTTATGCACTATTTTTTCACTGTAAAAGAAGTAAATTCATTAAAATTACATAAGGAAAGTCATGTGCTGCCCACATCAGATTTTTTTCTTTGTGAAAGACGTTTCGTACTACTTAATCCATAAATATCCCTCGCGACATTATCATCCATCCATTGAACTTTTTCCTATCAGCCGTTTCAACTCAGTTGGTGCATTTCTTCCAGTAACCAATGAATATAGAATGAATCGTAAATTAACAGAAATACCGAAAGTAGACAATATGATACTTCTATAAAGTGACTTACCTTAAAACTTCAACATTTCTGCAGCATGGAGATATAATGGCAGTGGATCAGTTAAATGCATAGTAAACAAATGTATTCAATAAAATGTATCATATCAAAGAATATCGGCACATTCTTCAAAGGACACTTGATTATGTTTGCAATTATTTATATTTCAGGAAATTATACAATTTTTATTGGTTTTAGGGTAATAGAAATTTACTTAAGCTTATAGAGATTTGCTACTTTTAAGGTCATAGAAATTTACTTGTATGCAGAGGGTGTTAGGTTCAAGTATTTTCGTATTTGCAGTCTAGTTTTGTACTAAATTGTCTGAAATTTTTGATAAAGAAATGACCATACGTGAAATTTTGTAAGCAACGCAAAAGTATTTACACCGAGAATTAAAAATGCTTCCGTGTAGGAAAATAAAATGCTATATTTTCACCACAACTTATATTTTCCATTTATTTTGAATCATTTTATGTGAACATTTTTGTAACTTTAAATAAAATATTAATGAAGAAATTGTCAAACTTCTAAAATGACTTTTAAATCTCGAGGAAATCACTAAGGACTGACTACCTTGGTCAGCAAGGTGCTGCCTTTAAACTTCAATCTTAAAAAGGGTTGGGAAATCATATTAAAATATTTTAGCATAAGTACAAATAAGAAAATTGTAGTAGTGCTCTTGAGTTTGAATTACGACGGATCCCTAATTCATGGTCCCCCGAGTAGCTTAATTTTGAATAGAGGAGTAAAATTCTCCTTGTGAAATAAAGGGGGGAATTTTAGGGAATAGAGTCGTGCTCTTCAAAGCACAGCCTTGAGTCTGAGAGTAATACTGAAGGAGGGGGGGGGGAGATGATCAAGAGGGGTAGAGCCACTTGCACAGAGTTTAGCATAGGAGACCCGTTCTCAGGAATTAGCCATGTTTCACAGCCAGTGCTCTAAAACGACTTGTGTTGCTTGGGAAAATTATTTTCAGAAAATGAAATGTTTAAAATACATGAAACAACATATTTCTATATTTCTACATAAGTTACATTTAAATACGTTTAAAATGACGTCTTTAATTATCATTTATATCTGATTATACACTACACCATTACTCATATTGATTAAAATACTTAAATTTTGGAAATCTGAAAACTCACGAAATATTTGCAGCACCACTGCCGAGGTTGTAGCTGAAGAGCAGAAATCCATTCATGAGGGTTAAAGCCACAAAATCTCCGGAACCAGTAGGTTTCTGTCCGTTGTATAACAGCAGTCCATTCAGGGCTCGAGTCAAGAACCAAATCTCGATGTGCAGGGATTGGGCCACGTTCCTCAAAGTACGGAACTGTAGAAAACTGTCGCCACTGAAGTCCAAAGTTAGCCCGGACTCATCGCTTGTGGATGCAACTGAAAACGAAAAAAAAGGTTATAGTCGACGCATCCCCGTCAGATGAATGTAGTGACGGCGTGTGAACAAGCGCAATCATCGAGCTCAGTCATGGTCTACGATCTGGATTGGGTTGAATTTATTCTACAAGGGTCGGGTTGAACTCGGGATCAATCGAAAAAACGGGTCTAGCTAAAGTTAATATTTAAAGAATCATACTTAAAGTTCAGAATGCTTAAAATATATTTGTAAATTTTAATTGTGCAAAGAGAAAGATTTAAAAATCCATGGACGTTTTAAAATAAAGTGTGATTTTACGCTGGAAAAGGTGGAACCATTTAATAGATATTTTACAAGATGATTTTAGAATATGGTAAATGACACTTAGATATTTATCATATTAATAAATCTTACATAAGACAGCATGTGATTCATACCATTTTCGCAGGATTCGCCCGAACTCCCAGTCGGACAGAGGCAGTAATATCTGTTGTCAGGAATGGAAGTGCATGTGCCTCCGAATGCACAAGGTTCTGATGCACATGGATCAAGTTGGACTTCACAGTGTCGCCCTAGAGAGGAAAGGCAAAATAAGCGCAATAATCATTATGCAAGCGTAGTAACTGATTTCCAAATGCAAAAAAACATATCAGTCCATATAAGCACTTATATGTACAGTCAAAACCCATCCAGGGCAGGTGTTTTTAATGTACTCTATAACAAAAAAATCGACTCACCAAGAAGGAGTTGTCCGATTGTAATAAAATTTCGTATGCAAAGACATTTTGAGCGAACATGCAAATGAATAAAATTTGGTGTCCAATGAATAAATAGTGGGAGCTCCAGCGCATCGGAACTGCGCATTCAGCAGGTGTATATAAGGAGCTATTTTAAATCTGTAGTCAAAATTTCTGTTGCATTTCGACTGCGGATATCTTACGTCTTTGGTAGTCATTTCTGGAACACTGACAGCACAGCGGTACGTAGAAAACATTCTACGACCGGTTGAGTTACCGTTCCTTTTGCGACACCCCGGATTCACTTTTCAACAAGATAATGCCCGGCCGCACACGGCACGTGTTGCTATGAATTGTCTTCAAGCTTGTCCAATACTTCTTTAGCCAACTATGTCTCCTGATCTCTCTCCCATAGAGCTCATTTGGGATTTTATGGGAAGGCGATTGCAACCATCCCAGATTGTTGACAATTTAGCCCGACAGTTGGAGACAATTTGGCAAGACATTCCGCAGGACACCATCCGTGAACTTTATCAGTCTATGCCACACCGGGTGACATCTTGCATCCAGGACAGAGGTGGACCCACGCCGTATTGACTTCCTCCATTTGTATACGGTCAAACTCTAAATCATTAAATTGTTTTGAAATTTTAATCGCTTCTTTTTCTATGTATGTTCTTCACATTCAGCAATTTTTATCACAATGGAACAACTCCTTCTTAGTGCGCCTATTTTTTTTTGTTATGGAGTGTATATCGGAATCATATTCGCATTACAGCTACGACTCGTAGTTACCATTGGCGTTTGTAAAATGGATGGTTTTCATGTAACATCACGTCTTACGCAATGCATAGCTTCTTTACATTTACATCGTAGTCACCAGACAGAGTGTAGGGTCCCCAATGGTTATAATAACGAAAATGCTGAATACCTACTTAGCCTTTGTTTGTCAGTGCAATTCATTAGAACCATAGCGACTAGGGCAGTCTGGCAGTCTCATAAAGTCCATCTATATGAATATATCTACAAAGCAAATTATATGATTATGGTTTGTAATTATATCTATTGGATGAACCTACAATATATGTCTGACAATTGTGAGATATTTGAAAATTATTTAGTGTGGTACGTAAAAGTGCATTGCTGCTACTGAACTACAAGCTTGTCGGTGAGAGTTAAAAAGAAACAAAAACCCAGCCGTCATGCACGTTGCTATACAATGCTGGTTTGCTTCATAACAGCTGCATTAGGGATGTTTTACTACATGATAGCTCACTTGATAGTTTGAGATACAAAGATAGTTTTTGGCCTCGCCAAAACAGCTCATTTTGTCAACAACAGCAATAATAGTTTAATGTATGTACAACAAACTATCATTGTATATGCAACAAATGATAGTTTATTGCATACAATGATGATTTGCTGCATAATAGTTGCAATAATGATGGTTGCTACATGATTTCATTCATATTTAATTAACGTGTCTTCTCGGTGATCCGTCTCACAACTAAATTATTAATAATAAATATATTAATATATTAAAAATAAAAAATGGCACATTAATAAGCATATGTTATGAATAGTTTTCTAACTATTTCATTACTGGGAACAACTATTTATGTTGCAATGCCCTTTAAATTTTCGTTTAGCAGTGGTGCTTTGAATGGAGATTAATAACGCGGTTCTACTTATTTATGAAATTCAAATAGCCTAGTTTGATCTAAAATGGGTAACTGAATTCAAGCCAATCCTTGAAAATTTTGTATGCTGAATTTCATTCGTGAACTGTGTTGCAAAGTTATCAATCCGCACGGCGTAATTAGTACGAGATTAAAAGTGCTTTGCTATTTTCAATGCCGGCCTTCTCGGATGTCGTCGAAGCCATCCTTTGTAATTTTGGAAGAATGGATTACATTCACAAACCCGATGACTTTTGGTAAACATCAAAGGGATTAGGGACCGCCCTAAGAACAGCAGAACACAAGAGGAACTGCTATGGGATGAAAGTGGATTATTGAACTAGGGGTAATTAAAATATGGTCAAGTAGTTAGTTACCTCTTGTTTATTTGTCAGATGGTTAATGTCATCGGGATCCTGGTTATTAAATACGATTTGAAAGCAATTTCAAAAACTTTTATTTTAAAACTATGCAATAACACTAATCCGTTAATAATAAAAAAAGTAAAAAAAGTTGAATTTGTATAAAAAGTTGATGAAATATCAATCGGTTTCAAAGGCAAAATCGAACATTTTTCGTCAGAATAGAGCAATCGCATGGAAAGCCCGTCTCTGCCCATTATTAATTGCATCAAGTGACCCAAGAAGAAAACATTCCCAAATGAGAATTCTAAGAAATGGGAGTGAAAAAAAATAAGGAAAAGGAATAGTAAAACGATTCATAATACTTTTCAGTGAATAAAATTATGAGAAATAGGAGAAAACACGATTTGGAATGACCAGTTCACCATCATCAATTACCTTAAAAAAGTATATGAAAAAATTCTTGTAAAATGGTTGTAAATAATACTCCGAAAATAACAAAACTAACAAGACTGCAAAATGGAAGAAACAAGCTTTTACAGCAAATAGAAAGACTAAATTCATCAAACATCTTCAAAACATATTATTTAAAAGTACTGTGAAAATAACTTTTATAAAAGGCAACGAGAAAAAAATTAAAAATTAACTGGAAAGTGACTCTACTTGGATTTCTCACACCAAAATCCATTTTTAAGTAGCTTGGGACTTTTCTTCTTTTCAAGTTTTACAAGGAAAAATTTGAAAATCATGTATCATTGGTTCAAATGATTACAATTATAGCATGCCACACTTTATTTTAAAGGGCTTGGCTTGAAAAATATTTCGATTGACAACAAATTTCACAATATAACCTCGAGGGGGGAGCGTAACTTGCCCTCCCGAGGGTGGAAATTCGTCACGAACACAAAACAACTATTTTTCATTACAGTGATTAAAACTATTAACCTTTTGCTTACGAGTGGGACAGCATTCAACCAAATGAAGAACGTCTCAAAAAGTCAGGTATTTGACATACCCTATCCCAAACAGTTCGATCTCCCTTTGCAGGTATTGGCGTCCTTGGACGCCAATGTTCTCCGCGTTCAACCAAATGAAGAACCTCTCAAAAAGACAGGTATTTGACATACCCTATTCCAAACAGTTCGGTCCCCCTTTGCAGACATTGGCGTCCAAGGACGTGAGTCAATACCTGTCTTTTTGAGAGGTTTTTCATTTGGTTGAACGCTGTCCCACCCGTAAGCAGAATGTTTAGTTTCGTGGTCATCGAGCCACAAATAACCCCATTTATGCATGATTAAGTCAAAATTTGTCCTATGCTGCCGTCTTAAAATATAAAATTTCGAAATGATATAAAATATTTCTCTCGAATTATTTTTTTATATCTAGTTATAGATCATCCTTTAGCAATATAGAATTTCGTGAATATCCATTAGTATTTGTAGCAGCTATCGTGTAGAAGTCAACCACAGACAGATAGACACCGCTCTAAAACTAGTCAAAACGTGTTCAGGGGGTCCTAAAACATATATTGGCATCAAAATTCTAATATTGAAAATTTTTGTGAAAACAATACTTTCTCAATACTACGTATGAGAAAGTAGAAATTTCAGTGCACATTAAAACCATTAAAGTAAGTATATTCAAAACTATGTGAAGGACTTCGTGACTCACACCAACGCCCATAAAAAAACCCGTTTTCGACTCTCTGTCGCAAATTTAAAATAATCCTCACATTTACCACCACTTCTTCCATAAATGAGAAAACAAACTACATTTCTATATTTACATGATTGAATACAGCATTGCATAGATGCAAGATATGTGAAAGAATTGTTTTGAATTTAGAAGCAGATGGTAATTTTATTCATGCAACAATGGATTTGGAAAAAATATAAGTGAAAAATGGATTAAATAAGTGAAAAATGTATTTGGATTAAAAGCATTTAACTTAAAGCATAAAGTTAAACGTTTTAGATCAGTATTCCATTCCTATCAGCGAAGCAGTGCTTAGAAATTTCATGAGTTAAAATGTTTTGGATCAGTATTTTATTCATATCAGGGAAAATATTTGCATACAAATTTCATAAGTAAAAGGTACTATTTATTTTTGTAATCACTTCCGTAATTGCAATACAATCACCTCATTGCAATTCATATCAGGGAAGATATTGCTTGCAAATTTTATAAGTAAAAGGCAATATTTATTTTTATTCGTAAGTCTCAATGCAATCACCTCATCGTAATTACGGAAAAATGCATTTAATTGACGAATCCGGAGATTATGCGGCAGATACGATGCAGTCCTATCTGTAGCATGTCGAACACGGTGCTGGAATCATCCGTTGGAACAGCGTCGTTTGTAAAGCGTGTAATTAATCAGATTCTACAGAGTTTGATTAAAGCCACTTTTGGCATGTGTGCGAGGGAGAATATTCATTAGATAGCGAGTCAACGATTAACTCTGTTTCCGCTGAACAAGCGTAACCGAGTGCGATATCGCGCCGACCAGTGACGAAATTACAATTTATCAGCATATCTTGGAAGGTCTCCATTTTAACTTCGATGGCACCCGGATATATCTGCACACAGTGGTCTCTCGATAAATGGCGATCGGCATGACCGTATAGGTTTCGTCCATTAGCTAAATTTGCAGATTATTAGGCGATGATCAATATTTTCATGAAAATACACGTCTGCGCAAATGTAAGAATATGTTGAATTGAAGATGGTCAGTGTGGTAAAATATGCATACTATGTAAACAGTAGATACAACATGCTTAAAAAATTGTAACCCAAATGTCATTAGTTAAAAATTATACATGATGACAATATACAGATAAAAGGTTAATAAAAAATATACCAATTGGCGAGGATCAGACTGCTGAGCCTCCTATTTTTAGAGTTTAACAAATTTTAGAACTCAAAATAATCAGATGTGAGCAGCACATGACCTTTTTTTTCTACATCAAGAATATTAATTTCCCCAATTTGGCATCACTTCCGTTAGTTAAACGTAATTGTCAAACGTACAGTTTTTACATCACTCGGCCGTAAAAAATCCGTTTTACAAGGTAAAACTTAGAAAAGTCATTTTTGCCCACCAGTCATTTTGCGTTAGTCAGTTTGGTGATATTCAAAAGCAACCCAGCTGACAACAATATTTAATCAAGTTCGTCACCAAGATTCCCTAATTGTCGCTAAGCGTTATATATAGACAAGCAAACGGGAAGAACTCTTTTTATATTTTTAGCCAATGGTTTGAGTTTTAATTAAAATATGTCTTTTCCCAAGAATGGAACGAGCTATACCCCGAGCATGATATTAATAAATTTGTTCTATAATGGTGTATATAGAATATCAACCTACAACCAATTTATCGAAACTGGATTTTTTTAACACACACAACAACATAGTTGCTGTTGTTGTTATTGTTCAGACCGTCTGACGTACCAGAAAGGTGTAATGTATCGTTTACAACATATTTGAAAGTGTTTATGACTTTGTTCATTCTGTCTGTCTGTCCGTTAGCGCGATAACTGCCCTAAAAATGGTTTTATTAAAATGAAATTTTAGTATATTTTTCAGACGGTCTGTGGGACCTATGGGAATATAAATGAATAATATCACCCAATTAGTTTTTTATTGAACCCGGATTGAAAGAATGAAATACATTGAATCCTATTGGACCTAATGTTTCAAAAAAATTTTTAGCGAATTTAAAATTCACAAATTGCTTCGAAAATTTTAGGAAATATTCAAATTATCCCATAAAATACATAAAAAAAATTCAGTAAAATATGTTAATTGTTTTTTAAATAAAAATTATTTAATATAGGGAGAAAAACAAATTCAATTAAATTCTGACTCTCGTCATATCCTCCAGAAAGAAAAAAGAGATATATTATATAATAAATATATTTCCAAGAGTTTAATTATTAACACTCTACAACATAGTTGAAAGTGTTTATGACTTTGTTCATTCTGTCTGTCTGCCCGTTAGCACGATAACTGCCGTTAAAATGACTTTATCAAAATGAAATTTTAGTATGTTTCTTAGACGGTCTGTGGGACTTATGGGAATATAAATGAATAATATCACCCAATTAGTTTTGGATTGAACCTGGGTTGAAAAAGTGAAATACATTGAACCTTATGGGACCTAATTTTTCAAACATTTTTTAAGCGAATTTAAAATTCACAAATTGCTTCACAAATACGGCGCACTCATGATAAATAATATAAGCCATGAAAGATGAGATGAATTTTTAGCGTTAAAATATCTAAATACTGATGTTTAGAATCTTTAACACAAAATGTTACTATAATTTTAGCATTATAGTGCTGAATTCTGGTGACGCTACTATATTTTAATATGCATGAACATTTTTGACAACCCTTATTACTTGAAGCGGCCACTTACAGTATCAGTACATCGAAAACTGATAAAGATAACTTTTTGTAAAATAGATACACCAAGTCTTTACCTAAAATTCTGTTTATCGCTTTTCTATAAAATGAATTAGATTTCCGTTCCATATTCGTACGTAATTGTACGTAACATCCATACGTACGTTCCGTTCCATATTCGTACAAATTGTACGTAAAATATATTTCAACATCTGTACTAAACTGTATTTGGACGCTATTAGTGAACATTTCGCTAAACTGTATTTGGACGCTATTAGTGAACATTTCTCTAAACTGTATTTGGACGCTATTAGTGAACATTTCTGTAACACTTCGTTATGACTTTTTAATGGTAATTTTGCTTGACGCCAACGCGCCAAATAATACGACTTCAGCTAAAATCTGGTTGATGAGAAACAGCCGCCAAGATTTTTCGACTGCCTCTGTGACTGATATGTTCTCGAATATTGCAGGTTATTCGATATGAATTTGATCAGCATTAAAACAGGAATCGTAGGTGGTATTTTAGGCTTTATTTACGATTGAATTCTTACCTGTGAAAAATGCTGGGCATTTGCATGTGTATCCATGTTCTTCTGACGTAATGCACGAGGCGCCATTTTGACAAGGCATGCTTGTGCAGCTGTCATCTGTGCATTCACCTAAATAACATTTAAACACATTACAAAAATTCTTGGATGGCACTGAGTTTTAAATAACTTTGTTTTTAAAGCGACAGTATCTGATTAAGATCAAACTCTCCAATGTAAATATGGATTGTGCACAATACGATAAGTGTTTCTGAGTTTCAAGGACAACTTCGTAAAACGGAAGAGTTGAAGCAAGATGGTTGTAGAAAGATACCAAGAACGTATAGTACAAGTAAGATTTGTCTAATACTGTACAGACTTTGTATTTTAAGTTTATGGAGTCCTGTGAGTGGATTTTACATTTATGATGTTCTGTATTGTTTATAATATGGTTCAGGAATCTGAAAATATGATACTCGAAAAAAATCATTCTAATGGAAAGCAAGTATTTACGACAAGGTTTAGCAATCCGTGATATCTCAGAAATCGCGCTTGCTTCGAATGTAGCACAACTGAGAAAGAAAAGTTTCATTTTTTAGTTATCTCTATTATTTTGGATAAACATTACCCTATCAATCAACAAATAGGTGAGGATTTGTTATATAAAGAGTCCGCAAGGTCTCACTTACGCAGCTATGATTTTATTAAAGTGATCAAGTGCGATATATAAGTGAGTTTAGTAAAATGTGGCAATGTGCAAATAAATATGTTTCTATAAACAAACAAAACATCACATTTCACAACTCAAAATACAGATGTCATTTTCTGTACGAACACTACCAAAAGTGTCACAACTCAAAATAGGATTGATATGTTTGGAATAGGAATGATGACATTTGCGAAAGTTGTCGTAATTTGCTATTCAATAATGTATTTAACAGATTGTTCATGTTGTCATGATTATTATAAATTGATTGTTGATAATTTCCATTAAAGTTGAAGAAACATTCAGAAAATTATAATCACTTGTTAAATTAATTCTCATTATCTGTAAAGTTTCCTTTTGAGTTGCGACATTTTAATAGCAAGGGTGAGGTATCATTTCATGTGCACTAAAGCATAAAGTGTAATCTTAACTAATTTATACTAGAGATTTGTTATTCTAATATTAATAAAGAACATTTTGCTTTAATCGTTCTATTTCTTCTGATCCATAATATGTCCTTTTTTCTCTCAGCAAGATGATTCTGCACAGGTATACTGGACCCAAGTATATGGTACTAGAGAAACGCATTGGCTAATATATATGTACGGATGCTTCGAGTGTTTCGAAATTTACGTTTAATTGTAGGTCTCCATGAATGTAACATTCGTTAGAAAAAAAGACTGTAAATCGACAAAAACCAACCAACCTCAAAATAAGGCGAATATAATTACTTTAGCTCCTTTAAGGATTTCTGTTTATGATTTTTATCGATGCATCTATCTACTGTACTGAATTACTGGACATGACTTTTGTTTACATTCGTATGTTTTGAAGTTTTTAAGTTAAGAAGCAGTAAGTTTTTAATATTCAGATAATATTAAAATTAATAAATTATAAATAGCTTTTAGTACACTCTAGACCGATGGTTCCCAACCTTCTTTTTGTTTAGTAACTAAATTTTTGAAACAACTGATGACTGGATCTTATGCATGTTTACCTTCAAAGAGTGTGCGATTTCGTGACCCATAAGAAATATATTGGATGGGTACCCCATATTTGGATGGGGATGAGAACAGTAGTAGCGTAACTAGCAATAAGCACGGTTAAGCGACTCTTAAGGACCCTTGAGACATTGGGGCTCAATCGCGTTGGAATGTTTGCCACGCCTAAAACAAAACAATTTTGTCTTCAAACATTTTATAGAAAAATAAAAATATATTATTGTTATTGTAACTATTATATGTATTAAGTTATTTATGACTAATTAAAAGTGATTTTCATGATAAATACGAGAGCAATTTTACACAAAATATCCATTAATCGTTAAACATAAATAAACATATTTCTGAAAGTCTGATTGTTTCAAGAAATATTGGACACGGTACTAAGGTTCTAACGATTTTTTGTATTGTAAGGGGAAGCAGTGATTAGTATCTCAAACTATTTTAACGCTGCCCAGGCGGTGAAGTGGATAGCGTCGCCGGCTGTGTCCGGTGGGCTCGGGTTCGAATCCCGAGTAAGGCATGGTTGTATATCGACGTAAAGTCAGTCTTCCGCCTACTGGTCCTCATCTACAATGTGAAGCTGCATCCTATTTGACCTTCGTCAGTGATGCCTGTCCGTAATAAAGTTTGTTCTCTTGTATTGTCTTGTTCGTTCTTTTCTGTGTCACTGGTCCTGTGTCGGCTATGATTCGATTCAGGATGTCATCAGAAACAACAACTATTTTAACACATTTGAAAGTAATTTTGTTTCAATTTCCTGTAGCTGACAAAAATTTAAGTGAACCTAAAGGAATAATAATTAAGAAAAAAAAAATTCCATTTTTTTTTTCTTTTATGAAAATAGACTTCAAAAGTAAAAGCATTTTTATTAAATTATTTATTTTTAAGGATTAAAACTAAAATGCTGACTACCTAATATTTTAGTTTTCCCCAAATATAAATTTAGGAGGTGGGAGAGCCAAGATTTGTGCCTCCCCAAAATTAAATTCATTTTCCTAAATGCTTTTTTCTAGGAAGGGAAGGAGGGGGGTGGGGGTCAATAATTTAGATATCACAAAACTAAAATTTAAAAGACAAATTCTGGGGTGCCCCTTTTTGCATGAAACATTTACATGGCTAACTACAATAGCAGATTTCAAATTAAACTTTGGATGTTTACAATTTGAAGATTATGTGTCATTTAACTCCTAAAATTTCATGCCATACTAAATCATTAATGAATAGCATTTTGCGAATAGGGTATCTAAATGTTTTTGAATCCATTGTGTTCGTTCTTTAGAGATATGTTAAGGATTGGGAAAGGTAGCGTGTCGAGATTGAAACAATTATATTTATTTTACTTGTAACGTTAAATAACATTTAATTAAATAAAATTTGATCATACTTCCTTAGAATGTTTAATGGTTTAAACTAAGGTAAGTGGATATGATCTCTTTTGAAAATTAGAAGGCGTTAGTCTGGAAATCGGAACAGTATATTGGGTACGAACTTCGGGTCTTTTCCTGAAAGAAATTCATAAGTTTACGAACGAGTAACTGTATATTTTTTAACAGTTGCACTATCTAAAAATTTTACGAACGTAATTAAACCAATCTGTAAGTGATTGGTTTGTTACATTGATCAGGTGGAATTTGTAACTACGCATTTTGAGGTCAACTTATGGACCAGCGAGTTTGGGGTCAACCTATGAGCCCACCAGTCTATGAGTTCGAATTTCCTTTCAGCCGGTAGTGACAGACTATGCATTTCCAGTGTCATGGTTGAGACGGCATGGTTACTTACGACAAAGTATTTAAGGGTGAATACTTTGTTGTTTCTTAACCCATCGTTGCTTGCGGGGAACTTTGTGACGCAGTCACCAGCGTGGAAAATATGTCATCCATATATGATTGTTTTTTTCTTTTAATATACACTTATCATACATCATCGGAATAAAAACGGAGCATTTTTAAATTTAAAAAACTGAAATTTATTCTAATTATGCACCATAAAGAGTCAGAAAATACCCTGAGTTAAATACCGTCTTACCTTGATTCAGATAGCATAATATTTACTCATGCAGAATACGGGTGTCATCTAGTTACAGTTTTATTTTGTAAACAGGACATTTCTTTTCACTAGAACCAATTCATGAGGGGGAGATAGCATGTCGGGACTTGGTAGAGAGGCACTTAGAATGTGGCGTACTGTCAACCCAAGCAAATATAAGAGTGGATGAAGGGGATGGGACAGTTCAGTGGTTAGCGCCCGGGGATTGCACTTGGGCGAATTGAATTCGATTCTCGCCTCTACCCAAACTGTTACCGTGTTCATGCGGAGTTGAATACGTGGCACGTTAAATACGTGGACACGTTAAATACGTGGATCCGTATGTTCTTCCGAGAGGTTGGTGGTAGGAGATGGAGGGTACAGTTCCTATGGATACCTCCCTCACTGTGTTCCGGTCTAAATTGGGTGGCGCTTTCCGACCGCTCAAACAGATAACAGTCGGGTAAACCATCTGGGTCTAAGGAGCAGAAAAAGAATGAATGATGCGGTGGGACAGCCCAGTCGTTAGCTAGCAGGAATTGCAATCGGACACCCGAATTCGATTCCCGACTCTGCCCAAACTGTCCCCGTGTTTAGGCGAAGTATGGGCACGTTAAATACGTGGGTCCGCAAGTCCTTCCGAGAAGTTGGTGGTAGGGGACGGAGGGTACGATCCCTGGGCATGGCGCCCCCACTGGGTTGAGGTCTAAATTGGGTGGCACAGTCCCGGATGTCCAAACAGATGCCTCACACCTTCAGGTAGGTCAGACGGTCTAGGTCGAAAAAGACGCAGTTGAGTGGATGGTGGTGCCATCCGTGCGATTAACGAAAGGTTAAAAAATCCCTATTTAAAAGAGCCATTTTTGCAACATTGTCGCATCAAGCATTTACTTAATATATCTCTGATATCTTTATATTACAGTCGACTCTATGAAAGATCATATTAGCACTGTATGAAATGAGTCATGAATGTCACTGAAATTATTCTTTTTTACGTAATCAGGGTCAGACTACCAAATCCGCTACGTCGTTTTTGAACTTTTATCAATTCTTCCTTTAATTTTATCTCAAATAATAAACCAAATAATCCACTTGAAATCGACCTAAAGATAGTCCTGCAGCCGGATGGTTGTATAGGACGGTCCAATGACTTGAACGTTTAAATGAAACTAACTGATATTTTGAATTCGGACTATTGGATTGAGTTTTACATCGATCTTTTCTGGTGTCACAGCGCTTTCTTAGGGTTTATGTCTTAGTAATACTACCTATAAAACCACACACTTGTAGAAAGTTCTTGAAGGCATCATTTCCTCATTCTGTGTGTTGCTGTTCGTCCAGTGCAGGCGTTATTATTCGGTGGGATACTTGTCCTCAAGGTACGGAGGCGGCGATGTGGGGGGAGGAGATCGAGGGAAATATGTAGTACATCTTTCAGAAAATTTATTGAGATTAACTCCTCACAATATAAAAGGGTGGCGTGAACTTGACAATAATATAAACACCTTGATCTATCTATCTCTGGGTAAAGCTGCTACAAAATGTTGCCAAACGTGTTTCCACCATGGATAAACACTTCAATTCTTATGATATAACCATGGAGCTTTACGTAGTGCATGACATCATATACTGAAAGTGAGGCTATTAGGTGGGCAACCTGTTTCTTACGTAATGTAGAGACTATACTTCTTTCACATCGAAAGTATGATGTAACTATGGAGCTTTGCGTAGCTTATGCCATCAGATACTGAAAGTTAGGCCATGATATGAGCAGCCCGTTCATAATGCAATTACTATACGTCTTTCACAGCGAAATTATGATGTAATCATGAAGCTTTACGTAGAGTATGACTTCAGATACTGAATGTGAGCCTGTGATGTTATTTTATTTCTTATCATTTTATATTTTTTTATTTGAGATACCATGCAACTCAGAGTGTCGCGCTCATTTCGTTAACATGTTAAACCAAGGCTTACCTATATCCCGAATCCCGTGCTCGTTTATCAAAGGAATGCGGGATACAGTTAAGCCTTGGTTTAGCATTCAAAATAGTTCAAGCTCCTTCCAACAAAAGTGGAAATATTATTCTTGCGTGTGTTTAGTTTATTATTTTTAGGGCAGAATACCCACGGATCTGACTAGACAAGAATTGACAAAAATGTCGCCAAATTATTAAAAATGTCGCCAAATTAATAAAAATATCGCCAAATTGATAAAAATGTCACCAAATTGATAGAAATGACGCTAAAATAATAAAAATGATGACAAATTGATGAAAATTCAATATCGTGGAAATAATATAAGAATCTACTATAAGAATAATCTATTTCTCAGGCCGTAACGCTTTGCAAAACTCTGGTGACACATTTTGGCGGTATATCGCCAACTTGGCGAGTTTTTAAATGTTGCCAAATTGACGAAAATGTCGCCAAATTGATAAAAATAACAACAAATCAATGGGAATGGCGACTAATTTATGAAAATTCAATATCTTGGTAAGAACATAGAAAACGAACATAAGAATAACCCATTTCTGCATCCGTACGTAACGATTGGCAAAAAGTTTGGCGGGATGTCGTAAACTTGACGACTTTTTTAAAATATTACCAGATTAACGAAAAGGTCGCCAAATTGATAAAAATATCACCAAATTGATAAAAATGGCGCTAAATAGCTTAAATGATTATAAGAGTTAATACTTACTAATATCTTCAGCGTTGAGTACTTGTGTACCTGGATATTTCAAATCAACGAATTGGCGTCCAATTTTGAAGTAGCGAATACATCCATTAAACCCAGTAGAAACGCCGATGTTTTCAATAATTCTAAAAAAAAAGTTTTGTGTTATAAAACCAAAATAGCAAACGCATAACTCTGGTTATACCTTTTCTTTTAACTTTATTTTATTTAATTTCTTAAATAGAACGAGCATCTGCTAAATGGTACTACATATAAACATAATATTTCTACATGCAAGACGCCAGTTTCTGCTGCTGGGAGTTTGTGGAATAGTTACAATATATTTCTTGAAATATTGATTCTAGACATGTATTCACGATTAATTGCTAAGTTCCTCAGAATACGGTGCATGATTTTATGAAAAGAGTCTCAAATCTGTGCGTGGGGTTAAAATTTAAAATCTAACTATTTCACTATGTTTAGTCGTCAGTAATATTTCTAATTTATGTAATAGTCATTTTCACGATGTTTGGTCATCAATATTTCTAATTTATGTAATAGTCATTATGCTTTCATTAGTGAAAAATTAAAAGTTTGAAATTCGTTAAACTGAAATTCATGAAAAAAAAAAGGATTTACCGACGTAGGTCACTTTACAATCTCTGTGACAGTCTTAAATCCAAGACTTTTCAGGTCAAACATAGGGACCAACTACAGAAAAAAAAGGAAAAGAAAAAAAAATGTTAAAGCTGAGATAGGATATTCGTACATTGTATTTATTGCTTTCAAATTATAATAATTGATATTTTGAGCGGTTTTTCTGCAATTTCAAAGATCCATTATATTAAATGAAAAAAAATATGGCATTTTAATTGGAAAATGACACACCTAAATTCTGTCTTACTGCTGTTTAAGACTGAAAAACGTGGATTGTTTTTAAAAATGGACGCGATTTATAATCTGTATGTTTAAATACTTACTGGTGGCTGGCATCCGGCACAGATCCCAAGTACAGATTTTCAGCTAAATCGAGATAACTCCTTGCACCTTGACTTTGCCCGGTAATCTCTTCTTTGCCATCGACAGAAAGCATGCCATCTCGCTGATAGCGCTTGGCCATGATGCGGTGGTAAACACCCAATTGGAGCTGCTGCGAAGATCGCAGGACGACCGACCCACTGCCTAAGTTATAGCTGAAATAGAATAGAAATATAATCAGACTGCTGCAAAAATAACGTGAATTAAAATATTTTAGTAAGCAACATTATACAAAAAATATAATTAAGCCGATCGTTTTCGGGAGCAAAACATTGCTTCTGTCTAAGGATCAAGAGGAACTGCAATTATACTCAGAGTCTGACCAACACAGAAACATGCGGGTCAGCTGCCCCGCGTCAAAGGAGCCTCAAATTAAACAATTTCAGCATCAAACAATGAACGATTGTTTCCTAAAAAAATTAGGTCATCAGAATAGATTTACATTCTAAAAGAAAAAAATAGAATGTATTTATATTCCAAATCATGAACTTTACATTCTAGAAAGCTTTCTTTGTCAGAGCTGTAAAACTCTTCGTAGATTGTTTTCACTGTCCATGAGAAAATTGGATCAGCAATCACAATGTATAACATTATCTATTATTAATCATAATACTAATTTCATATTTTCATGTGATTCTAAATTAATTACAGCAAAAAAGAATATTCTAAATTTTTTTTTTCTTTTACACTATTAGTGTTATCAAATTTTGATATATCTTGTATAACGCAAGAATATGAATTTGTCGATTGAAATTGTTTTTCTGCATACAATGAGGGCATATTACATGATGAGGGCATACTGCATGATGAGGGCATACTACAAAATGATTTCAAAATGATTTGGATCAGGTCAAGTAGCGTTTTCCAACATCCGATTTTTGTTTGCTTAGAAACTCCTTTGAAAAAAACAAGCAAACCGTAAATCGCTTGTATGGCAAAATATTTTTAGTTGACTTGCTGACCTGTAAAGTGATCCTAGATATGTAATCTTTTAGTCTATCTCTTCTCTAGGCTCTGGGATATCACAGTGTCCGGGAAAGCTTTTTGGTCATTATTCATTTACTTTACACAATATAATGAGTTGCGGAACACGTTGACATGCTTTTGAATTATTAATCCATTCAGGGTGTGAAAAGTATGATAATATTTATTAGATGATTGTTTACGTTTAACAATTTCCGAAGGTAATCACAAACAAGTATGCGACATAATGATAAAGTGGGATTGGTACATGGTTATTTGGCACAGGCTCTGATTGCAGTCGTCCGATGAATATACCTTACCTAAACTGAACGAAACCTTCTTTAATGGACAAGGAAACGTAATCTCCTTTGCCGGACGACGTCTGTCCGTTGTACAGAAGTATGCCGTCTGTGGATACTGTCCGGATTTCCATTTCCAACGTTAGACGACTATATGCATCAAGCTTTGATAGCTCCATATGGGATTGGCCGGAAAAGTGGGGAAGACCAACGATGCTTACTAAAAATATGCATTTAAAAATTAATGTTTGATAATTTGATTGGAATTCTGAATTCAAGGAATTGCAAATCAAAATAACATTTTTTTATTTTATTTTTTTTAAGAGTAAATAATACTAAAGTATTATTTATTCTTAAAAATTAATTACTATTTATTAATTTTATAAGTGAAAAAATCAATACTTTAGAACTTTAGAAATCAGTACACTATTTATTGATTTTATAAATATATCAGCATAGGAATTGGAATCTTCAGACGTCAGTAAATACAATAGAAAAAGCACAAAATATTTCCCTAATACGGACTACGTTGATAAGGAAATTTCAGCAAGAAAATCAGTCTAATCATTTTCTATTTAAACAGGTTAGATAAAAAATTATTTTAACATATTAAATATTATGTACATAAAATTATAAAATTTTAACGACTTAAATTTATTTAAATAATTATTCAAAAATATCTGGAGTGGGACCTTCTTATACGCCAGAGATAATAATAGTTATACTGGTATCGCTATCATTATCACATTGAAAACAAAAGGAAAATTATTATACAAATTTGGAGAGTTTGAGCTCAACCAAATACCATGCTAATGGCAAACCTCGTAGTGAAATAATTATTCCTGAAAGCAGGTTTGAGTAAATTATGTATTATCATACAGCTGAATGATACTGAATTACACATTCCAAACAACTGATTGCAGAATGTAGAAACTTGAAGCTTTACATACACGTGGTTGACCTATAAATAATGAGAAAAAACTAAAATCTTGTGTTCCAACATTCTTCTTGCAAATACGTAAAATGCACTTTTATAACATTATACGCAAAAAAAAATACTATAGCATAAATGTTTTATATTAACAATATTTATAGTTCTTAATTAATAGTTATAGCAGACAATTTCTTTTGTATTTTATAATTCTATTTTTATGCAGTTTTTGATTCTATTTGTAAGCATAATAACAGCGTTACGTTCCCAATATGAAATCGTCTGTTGGATATTCTGTCAAACTATCTAAAATATGTTTTATTAACGATTGATTTTTAGATAAAAATATCCGAAAACGCTAAAAATAAGCCAACGTACAGTGATCGGAGATGAAATAGTATTAGATATTTTTATGTTGAAAGAACTGTAAAATGGGCCCCATATTTGTGAATTCGCTTGAAACTGTTTTTGATATTCAGAACTTCTGCAGGTGTTGTATTCAGAAACTACGTTAATAATTTAATAAGAGGTGTAATTGAAAGTATAAAATGATGAGACGTTCATGTTTCCTTTTCGATTATAATTTTCACCCCCCCCTACCTCTTTATTTTACGAGTTATACAACACTTAAACTAAATTTAAATTTAACTATTTGGAAGAAATATAATGTTTACCACTTGTGGGAGTAGTAGGAGTAGTGGGAGTAGTGAAGTTAGACAGAGTTGTCAGGAGCAAATTTTCAAAAGGATTCTCTGTAACTTCCCGTGCAATTTTCGTTTCTGTAGCCACCGACGTAGTCTTTGGAATTTCCGTTGACTTTGTGGTGGGAATTGGAGTAGTAGTTGAAGTCGTGAAATTGGTGAGATTATCTAAAAACAAACGAAAACATTAACCATTCATTTTCAGAAAGAAAATAACTATTTTCATAATTTTAATAAAATCAGTGTAAATCACTTTCAAGTACCTTCAAAACATTGCTATACCAATGAAATTTTAAATTGAGATTATTAAGTCATTTATAAATATGTATATGTTAAGTCCTTCATACGTGCAAGATTTCCTCCTATACCCACTCTCAAAACTTCAGCTCCTAATATTCCCAAACACATGCGATCAATATGATTAATTATACGACGCCCTAAAGAAACAAATACTCTACCAACCATAACATTAATCTTAGCCGTAGAGTCGTAGCCTAGAGTCTTAGAGTCCTTAACATTAATTTAAAGCTCATAGGACTCCCCCCCTAACAATACATACCTGTCCTTCAAACAGTAATACTTACTGTATTTTGTTTCAAAATTAATAAATTAAAATTCACACACAGCAACATGAATTACAGAAACAAATTAATCTTCCTCGATATTGAATTTTCTTCAAATTTGTCAACCACGGTCATCAAAATTAGGTCAAGTTGGACAGATAGACAGGTTGAGTCCGAACCTCCGTAGCAACCTGGGGGTTAATGCAGCCTAGAGGTGGTGGACCAAATAGGTGCTATCTGCCACCAAGTGAGACCCTGACCTGAGGAGCAAAGCCAGCTGAACCATTCACCGGACGGGAGCCAGAAGATGATCCCGTCAAGTCTCGACTCCAGTCGTCTACGGATCTGAGGAAATGGTCATAAAGACCAGTCCCTCCACGCAACCTCGAAGATTCTGCTTCATGAGCCCGAGGGAACAGAGAGAGAAACTCATATATTCATTATTTTTTTCCAGAAAGAAAATAATATTTATGATAATTTAAAAAATGATCATGAAGCGCTCTCAAATATCTTCAGAACAACGTAATACAATTGAAATGTAAAATTGAAATTAATTTAATTCAATGCAAAAACAATTGTGCAATAACATTTTGCAACTAATTTGTCTTTTTTTTTTTATAAAATATGTAGCACTATTTACAACCCTGTGAGTAGAGATATATGCAATTTCAGTGGTTTTCTTTTAATATTTTACCTTTCCTGATGCTTGATATGCACCCACATCTTTCTCCAAATATCATTTGAGTTTGTACTCATTTAATTATTTTCATTAATATTATTTCAAATTTTAAATTCCTGAACTTGACCCTATTTCGAATTTTCTACAACATATAATTTTATTTTTATTTCTAGTGGAAGAATGGCTCTGTATTTTTAAAATTTATAAACTTGCACTTTAGTTTACTTAAGATAATAGCGAATAGCTTTATTTTGTAGTGAGAATATCAATGATGAAAATTCCTTTCAGATTAGTTATTAGCTCTGCGACTAGATGGCAGCAGTAAACATAATGCGAATCACTTCTTTACATTTCTTTTCTCATCCACATTTTTTTTAAATTCAGTCAGTAAGTGTAATATTTGAAATAAAAATTTTGAATAAATGTTTAACAAGCCATAGTAACACAGCTAGAAAATCAAGTAATTTATTAATTGCGTTGCCAAGTATTAACAAGTAATTTATTAATTAGAATTGTTCAGGCCCTCATAACAGCAAATGTCCATGGGCGCCCATAGAACTTTTCCAAGAGGGGGAAAACTTAAAGATTAGACAAGGTACAACATCAATTATCTTAATGCTCACCCATGACCTTGAACGTCCAGGGGAGCACAAGTACCCCTTCTTATCCACCCCTATGGGCGCCCATCAAGTGCCCCCTCTCCCATTACCCCACAAGTTTACCTTTACGTTGACCTGTTTGCAGTCCGGGTCCCTATGCAATGTATTATTTTGCTTTTATTGCTTCGCATTCTCTCTATTATTTATGCAAACAAATTACCTATGTTTATTAAACAAATATTTAAAAAATATAAACAGTTTAACCCTAAATGCATATATCTCGAAGCCTTGGTATTTTGAACTTGTGTAAAATTGCAAAAACATTGTTGAGAAAATCGCATTTAAAGTATTAAATACAACAGAAGTTAATAAAAACATCTTTCCTTTGGCACACACAGTTTTTCAGTAATTTCTAATATATATAATGAAAATTTATCAACCCAAGAATATTTACAATAAACTTCAATTTTGTCTGTGCAGAAAATTGCACAAGTTGCTAGAATTCATAAAAACTTTTACATTTTTGATTAATCAATTGAAATAAAATATTTATGAAGTCAGTATTATTCTAAAATACATCAAAACCATAAGTCATTCCCTTTTTATAGCTACTCTTTTCAGTAATTCAGCCTTTTATTTTTCACTCCTGCACCTTTGAGGTCTGCAACGGTATTTAATGAATAAAATTTAATATATAGTTGTACAGATTTTCCTTATTTTATTTTTTATTAAAAATTCCTAAAATCGGCCTAATACATGTATTATGCCCTTATACTATTGGGGAGATTTGATACAGAAGTTGGTAATTGTAACTATTATAGCTTAAGATTCAAGAACTTGCAAACAATTGTTTTATGAAAGTAAAAACACATTTTGTGATTTAGTTAGACTATAAGTTAAAAAAACTGTATCAAACCTATATTATTTTAGAAAATTTTCCAAATTAATTATTATTTAACTGAAATTTTGTCAAATTACGAAATTGAAGAACAAGTAACATTTTTTTTTTTGTCAGTGGATTTTCTGATACCTTGTATTGCAAATTCTCATTTCACTAAAGTTACATAACCACTATGGGGTTTTTTAAATGCAAGTATCAATCTTGAAAGGTCCATTTAGTTTGCTCCTGATATCTTCTACATTACAATATCTTTCAAATTATTTTTCTAAATGTCGAATATTTGATACAGATATCGGATTGTGATACAGTCAATCAAAATATCGGCGGGGATTCCAATAGGATGCAATCCAAATGGTTTTACGTGAATTACGTTTTTAATGGTTTTACGTGATTTACGTAAATAAAGCACCAATGAAGTTCAATAAGTTTATTCAATGTTTTCAGTCTCATTTATTTCGTTTACAATATACAGGGTGTCTCAAAAATATTGACATCGGCTTTTATTCCTTAAATATTGATCTTAGACATATATAAAAAAATTACAAAGTTGCGTAGAAAAAGGTGCTAAATTTTATGAAATCGATAAAAATTTTCAGGGGATTAAATTTGAAGAAATACAAAATTTGAATTTTTATACGGCCCCCGTACAAAAACATTTCCAATGAGTAAAATATACCCCATACACTAATAAGGTGATGTACAAAATTTCAGCATTTTATCATAAAAAGTCCCAGAGATATGAAAAGACAAAAATGCTGACTTAAACCACTTTTCGGTGCATCGACATGGGTTCTCAAAGGGGAAAAATCATATCGGCAGATCGCGTTTCGGGGGTCATACATGAATTACAAAAGAAGAGAATGATTACATAAATAAATAATAATTTTGCTATTTATTGGTACAAAAGTGTCTATACTGTGTAGCAATAACAACTTTACACAAATATTGCAAAGCTTGTTCAGAATGTTTTCCATTCATGCCAAAGATCCTTTAAAGATAAGAAGCAGATATTATTTGCCTGTGATGCATTTCTGAGTTGCGTCATTTGCACTCTTGCTGTAAACATTTGCATTTTAATTTGTGATTAATCCCTCACCAACTTTGTTTAAACATATCTCTGGGATTTTTTATGATAAAATGCTGAAATTTGTACATCACCTTATTAGTGCATGGGACACATTTTACTCATTGGAAATGTTTTTGTATGGGGGCCGTATAAAAATTTAAATTTTGTATTTCCTCAAATTTAATCCCCTGATAATTTTTATCTCTTTCATAAAATTATGTACTTTTCTTTACTCAATTTTGTAATTTATTATATATGTCTAAGGTCAATGTTTAAGAAATAAAAGCCGAAGTCAATGTTTTTGGGACACCCTGTATAATAAAGGCCATTCCAATAGAAACTAAGGTAAGAAATATAATTGAAACAACTTAATTATTTAACTTACGATCGAATATTAAGTCCATTCCAGTTTGACTAGGATTGGTAGATTTTACAGGATCTGATGCAAGTTATAATTTGAACACTGCCTGCAAGTCTAATAACTTTACATAATTTGGTTTCTTGATGTCTACGTTAAAATATTCAACTAATAAGATTCTAACTACTTCTCATTTTTAGTTCGACTATTCTAACTATTTCTTATTCAATAACTCAGAAAGAATCTATTTCATTTTTCGTTTTCGAAACTACATTTAATATACTTTATGAAAATGAATTTCATGATTAGAAAAAATGTGACCAAAACTTGGGCAAATTTTGATCGAAATCGATTTGCTAATGTCTCAAGCCCAGGTGTGCGAAATTTTATTTCATTTCTACGAGTAGTTTTTTGTTCATCATTTTGAAGCCGATTGGGGACCGTATGTCAATTTCTATTACTGCTTGGAACCTAATTGAAGGAAAATCTATATAAATAAAAATGAAAATCTGTCTGTCTGTCTGTCTGTCTGTCTGTTTGTCACACCATCACGGGAGAACGGCTGAACCGAATTTGATGAAATTTTGTGGGTAGCCCAGAAATAGCCCCACTTAAAATTATATCCGTGTTTTGAGTTTCTACGACCAGTGGTTCTCGAGATATTAGTAAAAAACGAAATTTTCGTTTGTCTCATCATCACGGAAAAACAGCTGAACCGAATTTAATGAAATTTGGTGAATAGCCTTGAAATATCCCCCCATAAATTTTGTCCAAGTTTCGAGTTTCTAAGACCTGGGGTTGTCGAGATATTAATGAAAAACGGAACTTTTACCTAGGAGTTCTACTCCCTAACTCCGTGGTTTATCCAAACGAAAAGCTTGAAAATCGTTTGAAAGTGAATTAAAATTTAATCTCTGAGTTTGATGGGAGATTTTTTGCGTTAATTAGTCACTTTCTGAAAACATGAATTGTTTGAAACATGATTTAAAGGGGAAATCTATCTCCATGGTTCATGGTTTATTTAAAACAAGCTTTTACGGAACAATGAGAAGTATAGAGAAATCAAAATCGTTATTTAATTTCGCAGTTTATGTTATAAGACATGACATATTTAACATGTTATAAGATTCTATCTTATATCATGTTACTCAGAAACGCAATTAAATTAAATCTGTCTGCTAATTTTAATAATTATTTTTTCGATCTGAATAATAAATAAAGGATATAAAAATATATTTTAGAAAAGAACGATTTGATTTTTCTTATAGCATTTATGACTGGATAATATCAATTACGGTCTTCAGGTTTAAAAATTATTATTATTTATATTTTCGGGGATTATTGATTCAAGGATTATTGATATTTTCAAGTTATTTTGCAATTATTTTATTATGACAAAAATTGTTTAAACTCATATATTGTATGTTGTACGAATCTTCTACAAATACACGTGTATATCTTTTAATCTACGAGAATATAAGTAGTACAGGTATATTGACATATGTTTTGATATATATTGGCATATATTGGAATCAATTACGACCTTCTGGTATAAAGAGTACGGATATTATTGATGTTTTCAATTTATTACGTCATCTCTTTTATTTTGGCAAATATTTTTGAGACACATATTGTAATACGGGTAACCTTCTACTAACACATTGGCATATTTTCTGATCTGCGACAATATAATTAGTACGGGGTTGCATATATTCATTAAATTCCTATTTTTTCTTCTGTAAATTTGCTTACAAAAGGGGGCGGGATGTTTTATTCTTCAGATCTGATCGTGAAGATAATTTTGCATAGTGAGAACATATATTCTTAAACTTCTCTTTAGGAGCAATAAATTTAATATTTTAACAGAATTTGCACATGAATGCGAACTTTAAGTTTCTTTAAATTATACACTCCGTACGAATAACGGGTGTGCTGTTAGTGGTTAATAAATTTTAACATTTTAGGAGGATATATCATGTTGCTCGGCATCGCAATTAAATTAAATGTGTTTGTTAATGTTTTTATTATTTTTTTTCGATTTAAATAATAAATAAATGGATATAAAAGTATATCTTATGAATGGACGGTTTGATTTTTCTTTTAATTATATTAATTGCTGACTGCGTACATCAATTTCATTTATTTTGGCAAAGAGTTTTCAAGCTTATATCGCATTTAGCTACTAAACTCATATATTGTGTTTAGCCAATAAATTCATATAGCCGATTGTTGAAACAGAAAAAGAGTAGAGTGGGTATATCTTCTAATACAATTGTAGTGTTTTCATTTAGTATATTGAAACGGGATAAGAATGTTTCATTCAGATCTGCAAATTCAAAGCTACGAATTTGGAGGGATATCGCTAATTTGACAACTTTTCTTAAACTTTGCCAAATTGACGGAAATGTCTCCAAATTGATATAAACGACACACAAACAGCTGCCATAAACCTTCGGGTTGGTCGTGTGGCTTGGGTCTTCTACATATCAATGAAATTTTTTTTTGTTTTGTTAGAAGAGGGTACTGAAATGATGTTTGGTTAGCATTTATCTGTCAGACCAACCATCCTACTTAGTAATACATTTAGCGAATTTTTAAAAGGTCACTAAATTGATAAAAATATTTTCAAATCTATAAAAATATCTTAAAATTGATAAAATTGAGCTAAATAAATGAAATTAATTGTGTTTTGTTAGGGGATAGTATTGTGATGATATTTCGTCAATTTGTCGCAAAGTGGAACTGTCAGTTCTACAGTCCCACTTGGCGATAAATTTGGCGATTTTTTAAAATGTCGCTAATTTGACGAAACTGTCGCCAAATGTTCCATAGAAATATAACTATTTAGACGATATTTTTTCTACCAATTTATTTGAAGCAAATGATATCATGTCGCTTAGCAACGGATTTAAATCCAATGTGTTTATGCGGCAGACGATTTTTATTAAATCCTTTCCGATTTGAATAATGAAGATATGTATATAAAATAAATTTCATTGCCATTTCATTTTGGACTGGATAATATCAATTATACTCTTCAGGTTTAAACATTATTATTATTGATATTTTCCGGAATTATTGATTCAGGGATCATTGATATTTTTAAGTTATTACGCCATTGTTTTATTGCGGCAAAAATTGCTGACACACGCATATTGTACGTTGTACGAGTAATCTTCTAGGAATGCACGGGTATATCTTCTAACCTACGAGAATATAAGTAGTACAGGTATATTGGCATATATTTTGACATATATTGGCATATATATTGGAATCAAGTACAGTCTTCTGGTATGAAGATTAAGGGGATTAATTATATATTCAATTAATTACGTCGTCTGTTGTATTTTACCAAAAAACATTTGTGACTCATATTGCAAAACGGGTAATCTTCTACTAATAATCGGACATTATAAGTAGTACGTGTATATCTTCCCATATAATTTTAGCACTTTAATTTTGACATATATTGGAATAAATGACTGTCTTCAGATTTAAAGATTACGGGTTTATTGGTATTTTCAATTTATACATGTAATCTACTAATACAGGTTATATTTTCTAATATTCGCGTATATAATTAGTACGGGTCCCATACAATTTTAACGCTTTTATTTTGCATATATTGATTCAATTCCATATTTTTTTTTATATTTGCTTACATAAGGGGTCCAAGATGTTTTATTCTTCAGATATGTCCATGAAGATAATTTTATATAGCGAGAACAGAGATTCTTAAATTTCTTTTTAGGAGCATTATATTAAATATTTTAACAGAATATTTTGATTAAACATGTCATTTAGTATACTATAAGAATTTGGGCATGATTATGAATTTCAAGTTTCTTTATATTATATACTCCGTACGAAGAACGGGTATGCTGCTAGTTATGAATATATTCCAAATTAGAACCATCAATAGTCGAGTGAACAAAGAGGCAATTATAAAACGTCTGATACGTTAAGAATTCGCATTTCAACGAAATAAATAAGTTTCTAAACTGCTATATGCGTGATCTGAATTTTGCTATCTTATCAGATGGACTCCATATGATTTTTGTCACGTACTCCAGATATTATTTTGATAATCGTACGAAACTTTATACTTACCACATTTCCGACATTATAAACCCTATAATAATATAATATAAAAATGGTGTTACCATTTGAAGTTTAGGGAATAATATAAAACTCAATAGGATCATTTATGCAATTTAAATGCACATCTATTTATAGAAGATATCATTGAGTCTAATGATAATTTTGATTTGAGTATAATGATAATTTTGATCCGAGGGGAATAAATAACGAGCGGGGTTAGAATACTATTTGGATCAGCTGTACCCAGTCATCCGCCATCATTGATAAATTCAAAGTATTACGACCATGGTGTTACAAACAAGGAGATAAAACTCCCATTGATGAAAAGCTTAAAAATACTATAATGATTTTAGAATTATTTATAGGTCTCACTGGTGTTAGCAAAATTCCATCAGTTCTTGAGAATATGTGCAGACAGAAATTAAAAACTAAAATAAATTTGAATACGTAACAATTTTCTATATTGAGTTCTAATTTGCATTGTCCTGAAAATTTATTTCTGCAAAATGAGCAGTTTAAATCATGAAGTTAAAACTTCATATTAAGAAAACACCGATATCATTTGAAGCAGTCATTCAGGTGACTCTGGGAAAAGATAAGTAGTCCTGCATTGTAAGAATTCTTATGGCAGTTTAAATAATATTAAAATATTTATTTAAACTCTCAATTTTTCTAAACTAAATTAATAGAAGTATACAAAGTAGAACTAAAACAATACAGAATATTCCTACGTATTCAAAATTATTTTAGATTTTAATTTATTTTTAGCTGCATATATTCTGTACTCTATCCTACAACTATGATCAAATACTGGTTAATTGTACTCATAATTAGGGAACCTTTGATTTAAAAAATAATCAAAAATACATGAACTAAATATTACGTCTTTCTGTTGTGTCAACTAGCAATAGCAGCTCCTTTGCTATCATTAGCTACACCTGGATATAATTCTCAAAACATTATGATATTTTCAAGCGTACCCATCCATAGGAGTTTAATCTCCTTCTTTTTCACTTCATGGTTTTAATAAATATTTTTAATTCAATATGAGCCTTGTATATAAATATAGAGAATGCAGTAAGTCTTCCCCAGCGTCACCTGACTTATTCTCTTAATGAATTTTGGCGTTTATCCAACATGGAACTTTAATTTATTTAACTTTCATGATTGCGATAGCGTTTATTCAAATTATTGCAACAATGTACATTTAAAAAGCAATAAGTGAATTTTAAATTATTTCAACGATTTTATTCATTTGAAATTATTGCAGTACAGCTCTAGCTCAAACCAAAACCGGAACAGCATATAATTATACTAAATAAACTAATCAGCATCAAAATAAGCTTTAAACACAACTGTATGAATATGTAGGAAATTAGTTTATGACAAATACATTTACATCCGACAATTTCTAGTTAAAACCCCGAAGCTTAGAAAGAGACTATAACATTCGATTGCATTATGTAGCAATTTAGATTGAATGGGCGCAGTAAATGTCACAAATAATTCACTTGATGGTATCATAAATAACTTTCGATGTCGTTAGGTCAATTATAAAGAGCTTTAAGTCAAATAGAGTATATCCTGTAGCTGAATTTCCTATTTAATGTAGTATCAGGTTGTATAGTATAAATAAATAACGGCTAACTGTTTAACGGTAGTTTAATGTGATAAATATGCATATAAAATAGTCCCGAATACTCAGATCTTAATTACTGTTCGATATATATCCCATGGCATTGGAGTTAGTGACGGTTGTATTGTTTATCAAAAATTGTTTAGATTTCATATGGGATAGAATAAATGCCTGTTGGACTTTTTGTCATTTCCCATTTTTAGATACGATGCAATATTTAATTTCTTAAGTAAATATATTTTGCAATTCTATAGTGTAAATTCCTCTAAATAAAGTTATGTGTTTCGGATTCTAAATATATTTATTGAAATACAAATAAATATGTATACATTTTTTATCCTAATCCATTTTGAAATTCACCAGCTTTGTCGAATTCGAATAAATTATCTGCGCAATGACGTCACCATTCATCAAGAGTGTGTGTGTCATAGTTCCTCCCCCCCTCCTTCACCAATTGAACAAGTTCAGAGAAATGATGTTTGGAGAAAAGAAAATATTATATTTGTCCCCCCCCCCTTTCACAAATAAATAAATAAAATAAAATAAATAAATAAATACAAAATGTCTGACAACAATACTGAATTTGTGTAATAAATATTTCAACAATATCGTTTCTATCTGAGGTATAATAAAGTATTAATAACACTTATTAAAAATAACTGTCATAGAAAAACTACAACGATTCTGGATAATTATTTGATGTATAGTTTAATAACTATCAATTTTAATAACTTCTATCAGGTTTCGTAGTTAGGTACTGTCAATATTTACAAATTGAAAGACAAGTTGAAAGTTGAGCAATTACCTACAATAAAATTTTCAAGTATTCGCTTATGTTATTTAACAACACATTCAGTGACTATTTTTGAAATCCTGTCAAAAAATTGTGCAAAGCCACCCAGCAGTTTTAAAAATATCAACTATCTAAAATATCCGTAGGCAGTAGACGGTATACATAGTACTTTACCTCACACAATCTCCTTGACAGAAAAGAGTCAACTGAGAAGTTGAAAGGATAATGGAAAAAAATCGGAATTCGTTATAAATACAGTTTTCCCTAGCAGCCGGATTCCAAAAATCCCCTTTCAGGATTTATCATTCAGCTCCTTCTAGATTACTTGGTCATCGTTACATACACTGCCTGGCCAAAAAAAAGTCGCGCTGTGAGTTGAAACATGCAAATATTGAGGAGGGATGAAGTGGTGATGCATTTCGAAAGTTTACATAATTCTGCGGGTAATACAACCTTTAAATGTAACGGGATCAGCGTGCAGCTAATCAGATTACAGCGATCATACGTTATACACGATCCCGGAAAACATGTCACAGAGTTTAAAACGAGCCAAATTCTTAGCGAGCCAACAGCCAACGCATTATTAAATCTCAGGAAGTTGGCGGTGAACCATCGACTTTGCGGAAAATGTGTGGTCGAAAGACATTCCTAAATAGTCGTGACATAAGATCATTAAAACGCTTAGTGAAATCAAATCTCGAAAAATCGACCCTAGAACTCTCATTGAAAACAAGACTTTCAATTTCACTGGCACGATGAGGCGAGAACTCAAAGGACTGGGATTGAACAGCTGTGTTTAAAAAAAAAAGCCATTGATTACTTAGAGCATAAAGGTAGCAAGAGTAATCTTCATGCTGAGAGTAATCGGGAAAAAAACACAAATTCCCTTATTGAGCAATAGGGGAAGGGGTCAATCATGTGATCCGAAGAGTCCAGATTTACTCTCTTCCAACAGAATTAGAAGAGAACCGCATGAAACAATGGACCCTTCCTGTACTGTACCCACATGTACAGACCTCATGAGGAAGTGTTATGACCTGGGGTTGCTTATGTTCAGCTGGTCTAGGTGCAGCAATACTATGCAGCAATAAAATGAAGTCAGCTGAATATCTGATAGCCCTGAATGGCCATCTTATTCCATCAATGGCATTTTCCTTCACTGAGCGCAATGGCATATTCCAGGATCACAACGCCAAGAATCATCGCGCTAAAATTGTGAAAGATTGGTTCAAGGAGCACATGGCCTCATTTGCACACATGAATTGGCCACCACAAAGACCTGACCTGAACCCCATTGAATATATGTGGGATATACTAGGGATTCAATTCCACTCTTCCTTCCTCAACCAGGGAACATGGGAAAATGTTGGCGCAAATCTGGCCACAAATGAGCGTTGAGACATTACATGAACTCAAACTCATAGACACAATGCCACGACGAATGCATGCCGTAATTTGTGCCAAAGGTGGTTCAACGAAATATTAACTTGCAGACTTTTTCTTAGTCAGGCAATGTAGTTGGTAACATATAAGAGATTGTGTAATTTAAAAAAATAAATATGTTTTAAAATTTAGTGGTGTATAATGTTTCAAAAATAAAATTATTTTAATTGTTTAGTAGATACAGTAATCTAATATTACAACTAAAGCTACTATTAGAATTAAATGGAGACATAACTCACACTTTGAGCACGATCCATCTCCCACTACTTCGATAGATTTTTGGTACCTGCAACTGAAAAGCTTGAGTTGGCATTCAGAGCCGTAAGAGTTTCCGTCGGTGCCACAGACGGTGGTGTCTTCTGGTGCCTTTGTGACATCTCTATCTTCATAATTGCTTGTGCAACGGAAGTCACAGATGCATTGAGCTTCTCCCAACTTCTCCTTACATGTTGCACCGTGAAGGCACCGTAGTTGATCACAGGAGCCAGTGACAGGTTTGGCGATAGAGGCTTAAAGAGAATAGTATTTATAAATTATATCGTTTTAGAAATTAACTATGAGATTGTTTTTTCGAGAAGAAATTGTCAATGAATAATTATTGTCTTAAGTGCTACATGCAATAACGATTTGAACCACAATCACTATTTTTTAAACTGTAACAATTTTAACCACCACTTCTATTTTCCTCGGATGCTTTCTCAAATAAGATATAATAAGTCGATGCTCTTCGAATCAATAATAATGAATCAAAATGGTTAAAATAAAAAATGCTATGCAAGTGAAATCTTCAAGATTTTAACAAGCCAACAGTGTTCATTGAACAACACCAATGTTGCAATTAATGATGATTGGTTATAAATAGGTTGTAAATGTAGAATCAATAAGTCAAATCAATATTATCTTCTTATTCTAAATGTGTGTTGAATCTGCACATTCGATGCATTTCTAGATATTTTTAAATACATCAACAATTACTTAAAACATTCACATTTACATCACTTACCGTCCATGCATCCATCAGGTCCAAGAACTGTTCCCGCAGGGCAGATGTTGCACTTCATGCCTTGTATTCCATGTTTGCAGACACATCGACCTGTCATCTGTTCGCAGTCATCGCGGACTGAACCGTATTGATCGCACGAGCAGGCTGTTCGAAAATAATGGACATAATCAAATTGCAAGTTAAACTGCATAACGTTCTAATTGGCATACATAGTTAAGAAATAAGATGAAATATCATTAGAATGCAGACTATATTTCCAAGGACCACCTCATTGATTTTTTCGAGAACAACTAGTTGCATTTCTGTATTCCAGGAAAATTTGGAAGGATCAGTATTCAATGCAATCAAAGCTGGTGTAAATGTAGTTACCAATATTCTTTGATGACAATTTACAGTTGTGTCTAACTAATGCATGCCTAACAGGCAAAATTTTGATTCAATTTCTTCCTCAGGGCCACATTTTTGTCTTAAAATTCATCTACTGGTTGTAGGGAATAGGTCATATTATTAAACTTAATGTGCGTTGCATTTCTCAAAAGTAAGTATCTCAATTTCATTCAGCGTCAATATTTGTGAATTATAAAATAATTTTATTTTATTAAACATATATTTCGGTCTGAGTGCTCAAATTTCGTGGAACACAAAATGATTTCTCATTCTGAATCGTGTTTTATATTTTCGTAGTTTCCCTTTCATTGTATATGCAGAGCAACTTTCTAGTAAGTCCCACTCTAAACATACTGCCTTAGCAGTATTCTGGCATCTAGTTGGTGCATAATAAAACTATTCTCCCACAATCTTATTTTAAAGTACAATCTTTGTAAAATATAAGCCGTGCAAGTAAGTTTGAAATGACTTTATATTTAAGGTTCAAAAAATGGAAGGGGGAAAATGTTAACAAGAAGGTTTTGAAATATTTTTTGCAGTCAAAGATTATGCATTGCAGTGATTTGAGAAAAAGGTAAATATTTACTCTACGTGGCAAATAACTCAATGTATTTGAAATATATTAGGAACATGGCTTAATAGGCTGCGGTGATTTTAACCCTCTCGTGGTTTAAGTAATCAGATACATTGCGAAAAATTATTAAATATGAGAAAAATTTGTATTGCACATGCAAATAAATACCAAATAGTACTTCCCCTCGAAACACTAAATGGGTGAGATCAGCTTCATCAATACAAGTGAATCTGACATTAGCCTACAAAAGGACAACTATTATCACGTAGGCTATTGTCAGGCAATATTCTGCGTTTTCTCCGAGAACTATATAACGAAAAGGTCGCAGATCATGTCAGCTAGAACTTAGATCGAGACTGTATTGACAAATAAATAGTGGAAGGTTTCAATGATGGATTCATACGTAGCGTAAAAACAGATTATTTTCTCTGGAAATCATCGGGAAAGCTATATGTATTCGTCAGCAGAACAGTTACACGAGGCCCCTGCATGAAATAATTATCTGAAAAATATATATGTATGGTGTAGGTGAAATCATGCATAGTTACTTACGAGAGCATCCGCTACTTCCTTCGGATATTTTATGCAGCCCCCAGAAACCGGGCTCGCATCTGTCACAGCGAAGTCCCCCCACTCCGGGTTTGCAAGAGCACTGCTGCGAGCCGGGGTCGCAAGTGAGACTGTACGACCCCAGCCTGTTGCACTGACACTGGCCTGAAAAGAAACGATTTGAAATAAAAGATTTTGGCACAGTCTCAAAACCCGCTTATAGGAGACATTTGAAATTTGGAATAAGACTAATCGGTGGACCGTTTTTGCTTTTAATACAGCTTGTTCACACCGAATTGCAGTCGTAATTCCGGCAGTAATGAAACTTAAGAAACTTGAGCAACATATTTAAACAAAAATAAGACAATAATGCAGCATATAGCGGTTTCGAGGATACGCTAGATCTCGTTCGTCAGTGAAAAAAAGTGCTAGAAAACCAACAAACTCGAAGTCAAATTACTAAATGGGAGCAAATATAAGTAAGGGGCGCTAATCCCTCCGAGTGGGGGATAGGTTCTAACTGGGAACCTGAAGCTCGCTGAACCTCAGGTATACCGTTAGGCCACGAAGAATTCTCCAGGCCCGAGGGTATAATCGGAGATGTCTTTCACAGCAGCGAATGACACAAGAGCAGCCCCACATTCTCCTCCCTGGTGAGAACGGGTGAGAAGCTTCTTCGAATTTCGGTGAGGAGGGTCCACCCGGAACCCCCCCGCTGCGTCCCCAGCTGAAACTCAGCCTTGAGCTAAATAGCTAGTGAAGCATGTCGTACTTTGAGCGTGCGTCTTCTTGATGCCAGTCTTTGTCAGTCAGGAGAGGAATGGCCGGCACCTCTGGCTCAGCATAGTCGTGCCATCTCGTGTTGGTTGCTTGCATTAATTGTCCAGTTCGTCATTGTAGGAATTGGTGATAATGGGTCCCGAGCTAGTCTCGAACTCGAGACCTAGAGCCCTACATAAGTAACAGAGTTTTATATATCAAAGACTAGACCTAGAAGCCTAAATCCCTCTATTTCTTCTCTTTGTACCCATTTCTTCATTTTGAAGTTGAGTTTGTTAGTTTCCTTGCACTGACGAAGGGGATCCAGAGTATTCTCAAAACAGCTGTATGCTTCATTGTTATCTTATTTATGTTTAAATGCGTTGCTTAAGTTTCTTATTATTTGCACAAAGTGCTTTTTACTTATAAAACTTGTTCTCAAACCACAATGTTGCAAATCTCTGGCGACAAATGAAGTCGCTTTTAGGATTGTGGATTATGTTTGAAGAACACTCTCTATAGGCGAGTACTGTGACTATAAAACAGCACTATAAAATTAATTCAAGCAACTGGAATCAAATGCAGGCAACATTCAGTTCGAATTGCATGAGGCTGCGAAAACAAGTTCATACTCAATATTTATAGGTAAATAGCAAAATTAATTCCTTCTATGAGATGTTGATTCTCAGTTCTCACTCTGAATCGTCTTCAATTAACAGATTTAGGACTATAACATGGCTTTGTAATATCATGTAGTACACAATCTGTCGAGAAAATTCATGGATACATAGAAATACCAGGAAGTATCCCGTGGAGTAATTGGACAATCGTATATTTGTTTATGCAGGTATATAGGAACATTCAATGGCGCTACACGATGAGATAGCTTTCGGGGCTGAAATGAGTTGATCCCCTTCTTTAAGAGAGGTATGGGAGACTATCTCGCTCTCTGTTCAAAATAGTAATAAAAGTCAATTATAGAGTCGTAAAATGTTTCAAACTTAGTACTAAGTATCCCCTCCTCTCCTCTGCAAAAGATGGAAAATGATTCTCTAAATAACGATTTTAACAAAGACACTATTTTATTAATCCGCATGCAGCAGTGTAAAAAACACGCCGAACCATCCTGATATACATGTGCGAGTATAAATCGCTGCTAACGGTGAACATTTTGCGTATAAAGTCAATTTTCTTTTGCTGCATTGCAAAATGTTTAATTTTCGTTTGGGAGAAATAGATTGTTTATATTTTTTCAGGTTCTTTATCATTTTGTCCAACATGCTTTGTTATCATTTTGTAATGTTCTGCAACTGACTTTTCCCCATCACTTACAGTAAGCGAGATATCCCTCGTGCCCCACTAAATAAATGAGTCAACCACCCCGAAAGTTGTCTTATCTTGTAGCGTTGTTAGGGCTTCACATACACCTGCATGAAAACATACGATAACTCTAATACTTCTTGACTTATTTGTCTCTTCTGTCACTTTACTTAGTACGCTGTACAGACATAGCCATGTTCTTGAAAAAGTGTTTTGATAAGAGAATGGAACAGTGGAGATTATCATTTTGACAACAGAGAGTCTTTAGTAAATCACAGCATTTGTTATACCAATAGAGGGTAGTAATCAAGTAACTCCTTGTCTTTGTCACAGGTGCAGCGATCAATTTTTACTAACCTGTAAAACGATAGTTTCTCCTTTAGTTTGTTGTTTAGAAGGTGTCGTGATAAAGAGTTAGCAGACATTCTTCCTCATATGCAAACCCTCTATCGGACGGTGTCGTCATGCGAGAAGCTACAGTGCAAGTGCGAGCATCTCTTTTTCTAGAAAGTTCGAGTACTTTCTTTGCTCTCCGTGGTTGTTGTCAGAATGTCAGAAGGAAGCGAACTAGCCAATCAGGTACGACCTTTGACCTAGCAACGGAGAGACGAAGATGACATCGTTCCTCTCGATCGGTGGACGCGACAGAGAAAGGTCGCATTTTCTTTTTGTTGTGCAAGATTTGATTCTCGGGGAAGGTGGGAGCCTCGTGCTATCTGCTCGAACCGAGGAATATGTTTTCTTTTAAAGTATTGAAAGGCTATAATCACGAAATAATTGCATAGTTTGATTAATAGACACTTCTATTCTCTGAAGTGCCTTCTGAGAAAAGCGTCAGCTTCGAGAGAAAAACGATGTCGTAGGATGCGGCTGTACAAAGTGCACGTGGGCGCATGTCGTAGCCAATTTCTATTAAGAGTGATGACGTAGCAAAGATGTGGACAATCACAGAAAAATAATATGCTGTTATGAAAAATATAGCCACAAGTTCGCCGACCCGAATAAGGAGCTGAATGCCATTGCAGTCCTTTAAGGGTGCTCGAGGCATTGTGGAAGAAAATGAGAGATTCCTGACAAAAGAGAAATAATCTCGAACGGAGAGTTACATACTTTCAACGAAGCCGAATTGAATTCAGAGGACATACATCATTCTGATACTGAGAGAAATTCCTATCAACCCAAGACAAGATGTATACCGAATATGCGGATCCAGCAAGCATGAAGCAGAATCCCGAGGAGAGACATCATCCCGATACTGAGAAAATTTCTATCAGCCGGAGCATAGCTGTATACCGAGATCGCGCTGGAGTTTGCGAAGATGATCTCAATACAAGAGTTTCCCAAACGATAGTCAGTGTGTATGTGTGCGTTCGATACTTCACTATAGTGATGGAATTCTCCAACATAAGTGACATAAGAGTTCACAAACAAAAATGCAGTGAGTGTGCATTCGATACTTCTCCTATAAGTGTGAGCTTAAATTAATATGATATCATCAGTGCACTACTAAGTGTACACCACGTAGAATCACCAAAGAAATATTCCGGGTGAGCAAAGTGGTGAATAGAAATTAAGACACCAAATGATCTACAGATTTAATAACAGTTTGCTATAACGAAGTTAAAAAAAATTATAAGGCAGTAAGGATAAGAAATAAGTAAATTTAAGTATTTTGTATATATATATATATATATATATATATATATATATATATATATATATAATTAATAAGAATATTGTTTTGATGATATGTAATATAAAAATATATATATTAATCAGGATAAATTTTATAAGCATATAAGAAAAGATAAAATATTGGAGATAACAAGTTTTGAATGAATATGCAAAATGGTTTGATAATTCGAAAATTTACATAAGATATGAAAACACATAAATGATTAATCAAATTAAGACATAATGCATTTTTATTATAAGTGAATTATAACAGCACACATATTGAAAATAATTGAATAGAGTAAAATTGACACACCTAGAGTAAATTACTTTAAGTTGATGGTTTTTATTAATTTAAATTGAGATGAATGTTGATTTACAAAATTCAGTATTAGACACATCCTTTGTTTGTTTTAGAAATTGAGATTTTATGAGGAGGTAATTAATGAGAAAGGTTTTAGAATGATTAAGTTTTTTTTATATATGTTTGAATGGGTAGATAAAATTATATTGAGTAATTTTGTTGAGTCGAAGCATTGCATGTTCCACCTCTGATGTGAGCTAGCCTCATCTCAGGTAGAATCTCTGACAGAGGTCAATAATTATGATAATGTTAATTAGGAAAATTTTGCTAAAACTAACAATTGGAGCTTCTTTTGATTTTGAACACTAAGATGATAATCAGTAATAGATTTTAATTTTAGCACGTACATTTGGAATTGTAATAGAGCGGGTGAAACGGATTACTTTTAATGCAAATAATTTTGCTATAATTTTAATAATTATTTAGCCTCAGTGCTAGGAAGGTATATGCCTAAGTACCCTGACATAATTTCAAAATTACATTGTTATGTTAAATTTTAATAATGATGAGTTAATTTACATTTGAGAAATAAAATGTGACACTTTGAGATATGGTAAATATGATAAGGATACAGAGGATTACGAATGTGAATTTTGATTGAGTTGTTGATGAGCATAACAAATAAGAATGAATAAGAAGGTAACCAAATTGATGATCAAATGATCAACGTTTAATGTGTGTCTAATAATAAAAATGGTGAATGTAAAAGAATATGAATATTTTAAAATGAAGTTTTAAGATTTAATTTGAATGTTGCAAGAATTAAGAATAAGAAGCTAATATTTAGATTTTGTTGCATGAATTTGCATTATTTGCCCAAGAAGGCATTTATTTTGAATACATATAATTAATGTGTTTTTCTTTAAAATAAAAACTTGGTACCCAATTTGAAGTGCTTATTAGTTAATATATTATATAAATATATATGTTTTGATTAGGTAAGCGCTCTACGTAAAGAATATAAAGAGGTAAGCGATACGGCTTGTTTGCAAATATTCTGGCTAAATATGAGCTGAAATTTAAATGTATCATGGAAAATCATTTTCTTTTCCTGATATAGTTGGTGTCGTGACCAGGATTCGAGACTGGGTTATTGCGACCACAACGCAATGTACTAACCATTATACGATCACGGCCACTCACCCAGAATATTTCTTTGGTGATTCTACGTGGTGTACACTTAGTAGTGCACTGATGATATCTTATTAATTTAAGCTCACACATATAGGAGAAGTATTGAATGTGCACTCACTGTATTTCTATTGGTGAACTCTTATGTCACTTATGTTGGAGAATTCCATCACTATGGTGAAGTATTGAACGCACACACACACACACACACACACACACACTGACTATCGTTTGGGAAACTCTTGTATGGAGATCATTTCGCAAACTTCAGGGCGATCTCGGTATACATCTAGGCTCAGGCTGATAGGAATTTTCTCAGTATCGGGATGATGTCTCTCCTCGGGATTCTGCTTAATGCTTGCTGGATCCGCATACTCGGTATACATCTTGTCTCGGGTTGATAGGAATTTCTCTCAGTATCAGGATGATGTCTGTCCTCTGAATTCAATTCGGCTTCGTTGAAAGTATGTAACTCTCCGTTCGGGATTATTTCTCTCTTGTCAGGAATCACTCATTTTCTTTTACAATGGCTCGAGCACCCTTAAAGGACTGCAATGGCATTCAGATCCTTATTCGAGCCGGCGAACTTGCGGCTAGGTTTTTCGTAACAGCATATTATTTTTATGTGATTGTCTACATCTTTGCTACGTCATCACTCTTAATAGAAATTGGCTACGACATGCGTCCACCTGCACTTTGTACAGCTGCATCCTACGACATCATTTTTCTCTCGAAGCTGACTCTTTTCTCAGAAGGCACTTCAGAGAACAGAAATGCTTATTAATCAAAATATGCAATTATTTCGTGATTATAGCCTTTCAATACTTTAAAAGAAAACATATTCCTCGGTTCGAACAGATAGCACGAGGCTACCGCCTTCCCCGAGAATAAAATCTTGCACAACAAAAAAAAATGCGACCTTTCTCTGTCGCGTCCACCGATCGAGAGGGGCGATGTCATCTTCGCCTCTCCGTTGCTCGGTCAAAGGTCGTACCTGATTGGTTTGTTCACTTCCTTCTGACCTTTGACAATAACCTCGGAGAGCAAAGAAAGTACTCAAACTTTCTAGAAAAAGAGAGGCTCGAGCTATGCACTATACCTTTTCGCATGACGATACTGTCCGATATAGGGTTTGCATCTGGGGAAAAATGTCTGATAACTCTTTATCATGACAGAACGTAAAAATGCATATCTATTGAGCCCAGGTACTCCTTAATACTTGATACTTGTACAATCGTACGTGTAACGAGAAATCATAATTTTAATGCTGAAGAATTAAATTTCTAAAGACAATCAAGCAAACCAAATATGCAAGTTACTGGCTCGCTTGGCACCCCATTAAATCAATTTAAAAGTTTGGATGCAGTGGGGATACCACAACTCTGTGAAAGACCTTATCCTCCCTCGGAAGTAGTGCCATTATGGACTACTGCTAAATAAAACCTTCTCTCAATTACATTTTTCAGAGATTTTTTCTTCCTGTGCACGTAGCAATTTCTCAAGTTGACGTGCTGCAATGGCTAAAAATAACATTGGTACAATCAGATTGATTCTGGATATTAATTGCAACTCAATTTATTATTTAGAAATATGTAAAAATATAAGCATATTTTTCTAGACATAAGTGACCAATATTTTTTCCAGTCCGTCTACAACGAATCCCTTTACATAAATTTAAATACTCTAAAAATATGATACCAGCTACTATGTAAGATGAAAAAGGTTTTTTTGGTAAATAAAGAATTTATGCTTTGAGTAGAAGATTAGCAATTCTCAATTTCAATGGATTGAAATGTTTTGCTACGCTACGGTTCTGCTTATGCAATAAAGGATACCCTGATAGAAACTTTTGGCTTAAAATGGATTCTAATCTACTACATATGCATACTTAGGAGCTCCTTTTTATTCAGGAATTCGAAACCGGCTCTTAAGGGTATAGAGGTAAAAGTGAGAACCCTTTGACCACGAGTCTTCCAGCTCGAAAAACTCTAGCTATATGTAGAATATGTTTGCGATGCTATGAAATTTCTTACTGTAAGTTCTAGGAAGTGTATCTACTAAAAAGCATGAATTCAATAAAGTATAAGTTTTAAAAAGTATAAATTCTAAAAGGTGTAAGTTCTAAGAGGTGTAAGTTCTAAAAAGTGTAAGTTTTCAGAAACCCTGAAAAGTTTCTTTGTTCCTAACATAAAGCACGAAATGTTTCTTAATAAAAAGGCATTTCAATAAATTATTTTACAATGTAAAAATACGTTGATATTTTGCATAAACATATAATTGAACACGATAAAGCAAATTATTTGAATATAAAAGTCAATTTTTATTAGCAGAAAAAGTCAATACACAATTGCATATTTCTATTATTTCGAACACAAAAAACTAATAAAATAAATTCTGAAGAGACGACATCCTCTAACACTATAACCTGTCACAGGACGTGTTTCTCGAAATTAATGCCTTATAATTGGGTGTTTTCTGACAAAAGATTCTTTTTCTCCAATTAATCTAAGAAACTTGTCAACTAAACTATCGACAAATATACGATTCTTCTATAATGAGAAAGACAACAAAAATATAAATGCGGTACACATATTTTTTATCTGCTTAAAAGGAAAAGGACCCGATTATAAGTTTGAACCGACAAGCAAATAACTGCCAATCTGTTTAAGGTAATCCAAGGCTTTGACACGGGACACTAAGACATTTTAATCACCCATGACAACGAAGATTAAGAATATTTGAATCATACTCACGAATACATTAAAAATATAATATTTTTACGAATATATATACTATATCCTAATCGAAATCGTGCCAGTAAAATTTAATAATCAATGCGAAATATGCTAATGCGTTTTTATTGCATTTTAAATCCGTTTATATTTCAATTGAATAAAAGCAAAAGATAATAATTAATATTTGTAGCAGAAGATTATTTAAATTAACAAAACACTTTAGTATTTCCTTGAAAAATGTGTATAACTTGCAGTACAGTCAGGTACTCTACATTTTAAAATATTTAATGCCTACGTACATGATATCATAATTGCACATTAACATAACGATAGGTAGTGCAATTTTTCATAAACATATTGCTTAATGTAGGAAAATATGAAAAATGTGAAAATGTTTCAAAATTTGTAAACTTCCGAACCGACGTTTAACTTATTGTACGTTTTAAAAAATGTTTTAATGTACACAAGTACTATATATAGGGTGTGAAGTAAAGTCCTTATAAGACCAGCAACTTAGAAATGGTTGATTATAGACACATACTTCCAATTAGAAAAAGTATGCATATGATGGATAGGTCTTGAATTCGACAAGGGGCCGTATAGTTATGAAAATACGACATCGTAATTTTTATACGGTCCCCGGGTCCTATCATTGATATTTACAAAATTGAAGTCCTGTTGCTAACGAATACACCAAAATAAATTCCATGCTTCTAAGTGACATATTCGCTGAGATATGTAAAGGTAAATGTCATGACCTAAACAAACTTGTCACCTGATTTGGGAAGGACTGTCTATGAGATAGACAAAGTTAAATAAAGATCCCTTGTGTTGGATAGCGAAAAAACATGGAAACTCTGAAAGGAATAAAGGGTGCAAAGTACAATTATACCTTTAAAACACGTAACAGCGCAATAAAAGAATTATTCCAGTTAGTAGCACTCATAAACGGACCTACACACATCTGTCAACCTCTTTTCCAAGTTTCAATGTCCTATATCTTAACGAATATGTATGCCACTTAGAAGCATGGAATTTATTTTGTTGTACTCAGGTTTTGTTGTACATTTATTTTGTTGTACTTTTGTTGTTGTTAGCAACAGGACTTTAATTTTGTAAATATCAATGGTAGGACCCGGGGACCGTATAAAAATTGCGATGTCGTATTTTCATAACTATACGGCCCCTTGTCGAATACAAGACATATCAAAAATCTGAACATCATATGCATACTTTTTCTAATTGGAAGTATGTGTCTATAATCAACCATTTCAAAATTGCTGGTCCTATAAGGACTTTACTTCACACCCTGTATATACTTATGTGTATATATATATATATATATATATGTATAATAAGTGACGCATCAGTATATGAAAACAATTTTTATATAAGGGAACATCACTGCCCTATGAATGCAACATGCATCTGAAATTTCCGTTCTCTCGTCTTAGGCATTAGCTCAATATCGCGCTAAATTAAATTTTGATACGTGATAATCAAAATTTCGCGGCTAATCGCGCTAAATCGAATTTCACCTTAATCGAACTTGCATTAATCGGGGTATTGATGTAATATGTATAAGATAATACAGTCGACCTTCGATTTAATATACTAATAAAATAAAAGGTTACCGCGAATCGTTGGTAGTTTACAGGAAATGAGTGCTAAGTAACTCAATTAAATAAAAACTCATATGAAAGAGCATCACTTGAGCAGTTTTGCTCATTTTGGAATTCTTCAGGTACGGAATATCTGATGCCTTCAATTACAGCTCATAAACTTGACATGTGCTACGCGGGAAGTAATAAAGAATCAAATAATTTCCTCCTTTTTAAAAATATTTTATACCCAAAGGTTGTAGTAGTATGATAAAAAACTATATAAAACCTACTAATTATCTTTTTAGCACTTTATAACATAGTTGAAAAGTGTTTGACTTTGTTCAGTCTGTCTGTCTGTCAGTACGATAACTGCCATAAAAATGACTTTATCGAAATGACATTTCAGTATGTTGTTCAGACAGTCTGTGGGACCTATGGGATTATAAATGAATAATATCACTCAATTAGTTTTGGATTGAACCCGGGTTGAAAAAATGAAATACATTAAACCTTAAGGGACCTAATTTTACAAACATTTTTTAAGCGGTTTAAAATTCACAAATTGCTTGAAAGTTCTAGGAAATATTCAAATTATCTCATAAAATATATAAAAAAAATCCAGCAAAATATATTCAGTAGTTTTTTAAATAAAAATTAAAATAATAATTTCACCTTTTATATGAAGATATCACGTGACCCACTTCAAAACAAAATATGGCATCATCTTGTGTCAAAATCGTGATTGTTAAAGTTCTTTTAAATTCATATTTAGTGTTGTATCCGTTCTAAAACCGCTATATTTTTGCTTAAATTCTGTACATCTACATACTGAAACAACGCTATTACAATATATTTGAGTTTAAATGATCATCCAACTTTGATTATTTCAACACCGAAGCCTAATTTTCACTTATGGAGAATGTAAATACCAAAACATGTACAATGAGTTGTTGTTGTTGAGACACAGACCGTCCGACCTACCAGAAAGGTGTAAGGTAACTGTTTGGACGGCCGGGAAATGCCACTCAATTTAGACCGGAACCCAGTGGGGGAGGCATCCACAGGGACCGTACCATCCTTCCCCTACCACCAACCTCTCGGAAGGACTTACGGACCAACATGTTCAACGTGATCGTACTCCGCAGGAACACGGCGGCAGTTGTTGCAGCGTTCTAATCCAGCGCGCAAACCACCGGGCTACCGCGTCCGAAATGTGCCAACAGCACGCGGGGTTCCCAGGTGGTCACCCACCCAAGTACTAACCGCGCTCGATGCTGCTTGACTTCGGTGATCTAACGAGAACCGGTGTTTTCAGCACGGTACGGCCGTTGGCTCCGTAGAATGAGTTGTATAAGAATTGATGCATTTCTTTAACGCAAAATTATTTAGCTCATGGAGTCTGCAATATAGCTGATATGAACGAAATATTCATTGATTTTACACAGAGAAGCAGACGATTTTTGCGATAAAGTTTTAAACATAGAATTTAATTACTTGTACCTCCATGGTCTTAAGTTTTTAAATAAAATAAATTTTGGTATTGTGATGAATGAAATGAATGAAAATAAGTTTATGAATGAAAAGCTGCTTTTATAGAGAGAGCTAGGTGTGTCATATTTTGATGGCGTCATATGAATAAATTTCATTTGTTTTCGATGAAGTTTTCAAATATCATAAATTATTGTAGTATTATGATAATTTTAAAAATATTACCGAGGAATATATCATATTTTTGAGATGTTTAAACCAGGCAATTTATATTTCAATGCCGTCATTTGAATGAAGTTCATTTTTTTTAAGTTTTCAAATATAGTCAATTAATGTTGTATTGTAATAATTTTAAAAATATTACCGAGGAATGATCGCATTTTAGAGACGTTTAAATAAAATTGCATTGAAGTTGGAAAGTGTTTCATAATCAATGCTTTATGCATGATTGATCTTTCTTGTTTTTTCTAACAGAGTGTTAGTTACATTTCTAACTCATTCATTATTTGAAATATTCACGTCATTTTTTTTACAGATAATATAGAATGAATGAATATGCTTTCTGTAAAAATTTCACGAGGAAAAGTAAATAAAGAAAAAAAAAAGCTTTTTTTTCTTATAAATTTTTTGACATAAAAAATAATTTTTCGTCATCTGATGTTTGGATGGTCTCGGAAATTGCCCCCTTTTCATTTAGACATAAAATTATAAAACAAAACGTAAAATTACAAAGGAAAGCTTTCTGTTTTATGTAGTTAAGATTTTATGCGCATTCCCAAATTTGTTGCCCTCGTGCAGTTGACATTTCGCTAGCCGTACACTTGCTTGCGTAGCAGACGGATCAGTGAAAGAAAGCTACTGCAAATCTATCGTGATATTAAACGCTTGTGATATTAATCTATCGTGATATATTCGCCCGCGCAACGGGCTAAAGAGACCCAGCCAGCTAAAACCCCACATTGCCGCTACGTGGGAGAGTGACGATGACTAAGCAAGCGATATCTACTGCAAGATAGCTATCGCAAGTTAGGAATGATTGAAAAATCGATCATGCTGATCTCCGAAGATGGCTAGATTAAAATATTTTATTCTCTTTCGGAAAATTTATACATACAAGTCCAAATCATTTTAAATATCAGAGTTTTTTTTTAAAGTATCTTAAACGAGCACATAAGGATTATTTGTTACACGATTACTTTGAATTTAACTCGACTATGTCTTGAATTAATTATTGTATAAATAGTTCGTGAATATCCCTATAGGGTTAATATGTTGTTCTTATCATTAAAAAACACAGTAAACACAATCAGGAAATGAATGTTATATATTTCGTACTTTTCTATTTTAAATCTTTTTTGCCGCAAAAATTGTCACATAAAATCGGTTCTTAATGGCATTTCTGAGCCTGCGCAAAGACACAAAGCAATTATTTTGAAAAGTTTGCTCGTTTATTGCTTTTCAGTTGAATTGTCCAATAAAAATAAATTATCGTTGCTAGAAAAAATGACCACTTTTAGCAAATGGACGCATCAAATTGCACCACACATTTTAAGAACGTTTCGACTTTAAAAAAATGTCTAAATGACGGAATTAGTAAGCTTACAAATTATTTATTTTGAAATGTTTAAACATTTTTAACTATCTTTGTTTTAGAGGTTTCGTAATACGTACCATAGCAAAATATTCCCGCGATATAAAAATAACAGTTATTTCCACCCACAAATGAATAAATATAACTGTGTGGGTGTAGCTCAATGGAATACCTACGCACTAAAAATAAAAGTTCTGAAAATCAAAACAGTTTCAAATTTAACCATGAAAATGGCGCATAATTTGTTGTTTTGTTAACATGAAAATTGAGGTTTGTAAAACAATATTTCAATTCCGGTCACTGTCCATCCTCAGGGATCGTGGGTGTACACGCAGGATACAAGAATGAGTAATAATTTCTGGATAACTAAAGACATTTATTCACAAGAATAAAGTAAACAGGAACAATGTACAATCAAGCAGCTCTTAAATGCTCTACTAATTTGACAAAATAACTGATATTTATCTCAAAACATTCACAAAAGTAATTTCACAAAACAGCTGCTACTATTATCGAAACATTGACAAAAATTACAGTCCAATGTATCTCGTATCTGGTCAACTCGTCAACTGAACACCAATTGGGTGATGAGTCCTTTTATAGGATCTCTATAGAAACTTCTGGAAATATATCCATATCTCATTGACTTATATCCTTATTTCGTGGTCTCTCTCAAATTTTCGAAAGTCGCCAAGTGTCACCAAATTGGCGATAAATTGCCAAATCTGGAAAACCTTCTTCGTACTCGGAAATTATGCAACCCTACATCACGTCATGGGGCTTTCTCCGTGAGATCTTCAAAGGGAGCGAATGTAAGGAGGGGGGCAATACACTCGGAAGAAAGGGAATACTATTACGCTTTCACAACACTGCCCCCTGCTTATGACGGCACATCCCGAGCAGTATCAATGTACTGTGGTCCAAAATATGTTGCCAATTTGTCGATATGACCGACTTTTGGCTTGTTTAAAGACGACTTCTGGATTCGATAAACGACACTGTTTATTCTTTTTTTGATAATGTAGGTACTTCCCAGTTGCGCTGCAGTTTCGGCAAAAATCGTAATTCATTAGCTTTGGTACCGTACCAGGTCTTCATTCTATCGGTGGCAATGTTGTTCCTCTTACGATCAAAACGATGGACTTCTTCCAGCCGTGCCTGCAAATCTTGCACATATTTATCAGGCGAAGAAGGGACTAGTCTTCCAAGCATTAGGTCACATGGTAGCCGTAGATCCAGGCCAAACAGCATTTTTGATAGAGAATGACCGGTCGATTCGTGGACAGCACTTCTGTCAGCCAGCAGAAACAATGGTAGATGATATTCCCAGGCTTGCTGGTTTCTGGATACGAATATGAAGAGATGATTAAGTATTGTTCTATTGAATCTCTCTACCATGCCGTACGATTGAGGATGAAGAGGAGTAGTTCCAGTTTTGTCTATACTGAGTAGTTTGCACAGTCCCGTGAATGTGACAAAGCTAAACTTCGTTCCCTGGTGAGAATGGAGAAAAGAGGGAACCCAATAACGACATATCAGTTCCGAGTTAGAATTTCACTGGTGGTTGTACACTCTTGGTCAGGAATTGCGTAAGCTTCTAGCCATTTTCTGAAATAGTCCATCACTATTAGGATGTATTTGCTATTGTCTAATGTATGTGGTATTGGTTCCAGAACGTCAAGTCCAATTCTTTCGAATGGAGCTCCTACGTTGTAACACTGAAGAGGCCCACTTGTTTTCTTCTTCGGTACCTTCCGAGCGCCGCATTCTTTGCACCAACGCTCATCTTCGAATCTCGCATTACACCAGAAAAAGCATTGACGAACTTTGTTCAGCATCTTGCTGATGCCAAAATGTTCTCCAGTGGGGCTGTCATGTATCTCTTCTAGTACGCCGGACACTCTGGAACGAGGGAGCAGCAACTGTCATCTGATGCTCTTTCCATCATTCTCTACGGTATTACTACCCCATTCCTCAAGTGCAGAGAATCCCACAGTGCCCAGTATAGTTTTGTTTCAAGTGAGAAACAGGAAATTTTTTGCCAGTTGGCTTCTCATTAGCGCGTTGTTTGAGCACCAGCTCAATATCTCTATCCTCTCTTTGAGCTCGAGAAAGTTCTTCGTCACTCCAGGGGTCTGGTGGGTGAATTTAAATTATGATTGGTGATAACTTGCCGGATGGTCGCTGAAATCTGGCTTCCAAATTTTACTATAGCACAAGAGACATGTGCACAATTCAAAGGGCAGGATCTTCTCGGGAGCGCATCATCGTTTCTCTGGAACGATGACTCACTCCTTTTCTGTCTCGAATCTCTATGTCGTATTCTTAAAGTTGTTGAATCTATCTTGCGATTTGTCCTTCAGGGTTCTTAAAACTGAGAAGCCAGCTCGGAGCACAGTGATCTATTTGCAACAGTATTTCACCTCATTTTCAACGTTTCAGACAATTTAAGCTGAAAATAAATTCATTATAGATTTTTTTTCAATAGATTATTTCGGAGAATTGTCAGTGCGATTTCGATAACTAGGTAATCCTAGTTAGTATAATGGATTCAAAAGCTATAAATAAATCCAATGATAAAATATAATTAAAATATATTGTCTGTAACTATAACTGCTGTAACTATACATTGAAATATCTTAAAAACAGGCCAACACTGTAAATTAAGAGCATTTTGGATATTTAATTTTTGCGTGATGGTATAAAAGTGAATTTTGTGTGTCTAGATGTTCTCTTGAGTTCTAGCGGAAAAAGTGCTAGAACAAAAATTATCGTGATTTATATACTTTTCTAATAAAATTCCAAGATTTTGGATGTTTCTCATGACTTATAGTCCCACGTATATGTAAAGTTTCAAGTTTGTTCTTTCAGCAGTTTTGGTTGTGTAATCCATGCATCAGTCAGTCAGTCTCAATCAATTGCAAGATACAGAAAATTCAAAATGTTTTGTCATTTCATCATAAGCCTATCTTTCTTTAGGTCTCATATTTCCCTCCGTATCGAAATAAAAATTACACTCGGTTTCTGTTAGTAGTGAAAGTATATAGTAATTATATCTAAAGTACAGTGGAGCCTGGTTTTAACGCCCTCGATTACCGCGTATTCTGATATAATGCATGTTTCGGTTTCATTTCTTTATCGTCCCGTCTCGTGTCTCTTTCTGTTTTCACTTTGTCTCTTTTTGCTATTTTGGAATTGATTCAGAGGTAAAATCTAACGGTATTCCTACAACAGAAAACTTCTAAAAGGCAGTGTTATTCAACGGTGGTTTGAAGGTCTGAAAGTCATCAAAGTTATCATAAAATTAGTCCAATTTGCCTCCAAAAAAAGGGAAATTATCAAAACATGTCGCATAAATAACTTAAAATGACAGAAGTCATAAAGACTACCGAAGCTCCGAAATGACTTAAACGTAAGCAAGTACACCACTGTTTGTAGTGTTACGAATGTGCAAAATGAATCCTCATTGGAATCTCTTTTGAAAACTAGACGGAGAAAACACCCGTACAGGTCTCTTTCCTATGACTTGGATCTAGGGTTGCATATGCTGAAGTTCTCAGGGATTCTCATCGATATATTGCCAGATCTGGCAATATATCGATTTGGCGACATATAGCGACTTTTCTAAGCGATTTTTCGACATTTGGCGATATTTCTAGAGACGCCTTGAAATAACAAATATTCTATGAGATATTCGTTAGGTAGAAACTTCTCTGCAGAACCTCTAGATGTCTCTATAGAATTCTAGAAATTTCTACAGAGAGTACCTAAAATGATCCATCACTCGTTTTGAAAGTAATTAACATTTTACAAGTAACATTGAACGTCAATATGTTGAGAATATTATCAGTTGTTTTGGGAAATGAGTAAAACCTTTATTGGCTGTTTTATTGTTCCTGTTTACCCTGTGCTTGTAAAAAACGTGTTGGTTAAAAATTTGGACTCATTTCTGGTATCCTGAGCGTACAACCAGGATTCCAGATAATACGTCTTAATAGTATATTTAGTAATGTGTGTGCTATGTATCATTCTACCAAGGAAATTAATTATAATATGTAAAATACTCAGTTTTATATTCTGTAAAAGACTGTTCAACAGGTATCGAAATATTGCATAACAAACATGTCTGTCTGTATACGTGTGTGTGCAGTTTGTAATGGAAAATTTAAGCGTGGTACGGTCATGAAATTTGGCTCACGGGTATTTCAGGACTCGGGAATGTGCACCTGGTCGTTGTTTTTCTTTTCTTTCGAATTAGTTTTTTAGTTATGAATTTTTAAAGTCTAAAATCAGGATCTTCACCATTTTGTCATATTACATATGCTTCTTTTTAGCTCCCTCAGATTCGCAGACGATTGAGCAGTTTGGCAGACATTTAGACTGTAGGCTAAACTGTCGACGCACCAAGTGCATTTATTTCTTGGTATTTCTAAATCTGCGAATTCAAAATATGCCAACCGTTATTTTATCATTTTGGTATTATACATTGTCATTATAAGTATTGTGATAAAATTTGACTCGAATTGAATGAAAATGCGCTGAGATAGCAATCATTTGCGGGTTTAAAGGGACATTTTTACTATCTGAAGTATGTTTGTATGTTGTTACTTTCCTTATATACATAATGTATAAGGAAAGTATTGTGACGGGGTCGAAAATTCGAATTCGAGTTTTCGACGGGAGAGCACGTTTCAAGCATCTCTTATTACGAATCAAACATTTTTTAAGAGATGTCTGTGTGTGTGTGTGTGTGTGTCAGTGAGTCTGTAGAGACGATAATTGACAAACGAATGGACCGATTCGAACAAAATTTGGTACAAAATTCACAATCCGTAAACACTGGAAGTCTATTGTTTTTATACGCAATCGAATGTTTAGAACCCCTCTAAATTTTCGAATGAAATTTTGAAAAAATCGTCAAAAAATCAAAACCGCTAATAAAGTTACGGAAATAGACATTTCTTAACTTCTTATTTCTTTCATTGATTTTTCATTAGAAAACGATTGGCATAAATTTTAGAACGCTAACATGAACCGTTCTCGAGATATTGCATATTTAAAAAAAAATATCAAAAAGTCATATAAAATTAAAAAAAAATATTTCCTGTTGAGAAACATGTTCACTTTTCATATGTAATACCATGCGATAAATTGGGTGATACCATTCTCGTGGATCTAGCTCGTTCCATTCATGAAAAAAGATACTTTGAGTAATACTTTTGTATTTGAACGCCAATAGTCATTTATCCACTGTTAGAAAAACTTATTTCTCCTTCCATAACGCTTGGCGAGATTCTGGCGACGAATTTGGCGGAATTTCGCCAACTTGGCGACATTTTTAATTGTTGCCAAATTGACAAAAATCTCATCAAATGGATAAAAATGACCCTAAATCAATGAAAATGACAACTAATTGAAGAAAATTCAATATCTTGGAAAGAATATAAGTATCTACTATAAGAATAACATTTTTTTAACTATAAAAGTAGTACATTCATTGCATTGTATAAGGAAAGTCATGTGTTGCCCACATCAGATTTCTTTTACTTATACCCATTAAAAAATAACGGTCTCATAATAAGCATATGCCCTGGACCATGAGATTTTTGGAATAATTCAGTTTTCCATTGGGTTTCATCTGACTGTTCAACTACATACCAAATTGTATGTCTCCATCTCACATTAGAGTGGGTATTTCTTACATATTAACTCAATTGTACACCCCTGAAATACCAAATATTCGAACACAGTAATGTTCTTCCTCTTTATTTCGTTCATAAATCCAGTTACAAAAGTTCAAGTTTATATCTCACTAAGTATTCTTTCCTTATTCCTAAACCAGTGATGCACAGACAGCATCCTACCTCAGCATGCATTATTTCAACTTTAACCAGTCTACAGTGTCTAGAAGTAATTCTCTGAAAGATTATTCTCCAAAACCTGGGACATTTCTTTTGTTGGGCGCAGGACGGGCTATTCCGACAATGTTTTAAATCCAAAGAGTTAAAATGTAAGGCAAATGATGAGGCTGTGCCAAACATGGGATTTTTAGATACACCTGTTTGTTCTTGAGCTATTCCGCTCAAAAGGATAAATTCTTAAGGCGTGACCAAGACGGATTATCCCGATAGGTTCAAGATCGAAAGAATTAAAATATATCCCAAAAGAAATGAATATATTAAATTTAGATTTCCTATTTGCTCTGATTTTCTAGTTATTCTCTAAAAACGTGTAGAGTCCTATGATGGTACTAGGACGGGTTACCCTGATGAACTTCAAAATCGAAATAACAAAAATACACTAAAAGAGGTAAAGTCATATCGAATTTCACATTACTGTGATAGTTGAACCTGATTATTTTGTACCTCATACGTGTGAACGAACACTAGATCAAGTTAAATAAAATTTTAAAAATACAAATATATTCTTAGCCTATACTCTCTGAAAATCAAATGCCTTTTTGTTTATACAACTTGCAATAATCACATCAAATTTCGGACAATTTCTTCAGATATTTCCGAAGATATCGGTCATTTCAATTTGCATTAAATTCCCATTAGTTTAAATACTGACGCCATAGCTTCTGATCTCTTATTCGAGACCAACGCTATCTGGCGATGGCGACCTTCAAGAATCCCGTTTTCGCCTCGGTCAGCACACTATCATTTATAAGCATTGTAACCAGTCACACATTAGGTTAATTTTAAAAATTGCACATGCGCACAGCAAAGTAGCTGTGGTGCCAGGTGTGGCAAGCAGGTCGATCAGGGACAATCGTTATCATTGAGTTGTCAATGCTTGCCCCATTACAGTACAGTTGCATTGTATTTTCTGGCGTGTTTGAATTGTTGGCGATAAAGATAACTGTTACTTAATGTATATCGGTCTACTTCTTAAACATCTGCTGCCTCTTTGCTTATTACAATCGGTTAGTAATAATAATAACAAATTTTATAATTCGTTAATTTGTCATATGAGTATTTTGTTTTCGTAGGTGTGGTTGCTACAATTAATTATAACACCTTGGAAAAGGTAAAAAATAAATTCTATAATCTGTAAAGCAGGGCCAAGAAGGAAACCCTGCTATGTCTATAAAGCAGGCAAAGTATAGTTGAGAAACGACAGTTTCAGGATAACTGGACCGAAAAATATTGTTTTCTGCAGTCGTTTAATAATATCATGTGCTTGATTTGCAAAAGTGCTGTAGCCGTTCCATAGATTCGATTTGGCGATATTTCGATAAATTTGGCGGTAAATTAAAATTAACCAAAACGTTCTTCAAGTAGAACAGTTGGACTGACAGACAAACGTTGCGGAAACATAATTATGAACCTATCCCATTTCTGAACACAACTAATTTATTGATTTGGTGCCATGTTTGTATATTTTGCGAAGTTTTTATCGATGTAGGGACATTTGTGTCGATTTGGAGACATTTTTATAAAATCGGCGACATTTTAATAAGCTTGGCGGCATTTAAACACTCGGCCAATGTGACGGTTGGACTGACAGATAAATGTTTCCGAAACATCATTACAATACTATCCCGTTTCAAAACATAAATAATTTCATTGATTTGGCGTCAAATTCATCAATTTGGCCACATTTTCACCGATTTGGCGATATTTTGATAAATTTGGCGAGAATTGAAACTCGACAAAATGTTTGGCAAGTAGAACAGTTGGACTGAGAGACAAACGCTGCCGAAACATAATTGCAATACTCTCCCATTTCAAAACACAATTAATTTATTGATTTAGCGTCATTTTTATAAAGTTGGCGAAGTTTTTATCGATTTGGCGCCATTTGGATCGATTTGGCGACATTTTAATAAACTTGTCGAAATTTAAACACTCGGCAAATGGGACGGTTGGACTGACAGATAAATGTTTCCGAAACATCATTACAATACTATCCCGTTCCAAAACATAAATATTTTCATTGATTTGTCGTCATATTTATCAATTTGGCCACATTTTTACCGATTGGGCGAAATTTTCGTCAATTTGACTATATTTTGATAAATTTGACGACATTTAAAAAGTCGCTAATTTTGTCGCCATTGAGCCAATGTAAAGGAATTGCATACAATTCTCACTATTATTTATACGAATAACATTTATTTATTTATATAACTGCCCTGCTTTAACTCCCGGGTAACGCCCAGGTGCATTTTCTAGCATAGAACATAATAACATACATTTGGAGCATAATAAAACATAATATTACCTTTAACACTAAAAGTTGGGCATTAAAATGACACTTCTCGATTGTATAACCCTTATAACTTTAATATGCCATTATAACGCGGGTGGTTTGATGTCACCGGGGACTCACATCATAACTGGGAGTTCACTGTATATATGAAACTTTCATTATTACTGAAAAATAATAGTGACACCATAATGTATTGAACACTTACTGGGACATCCCGCTTGATCCTGTCCCTGTGCAGCTGTTTTTCCGTCAGGACAACATCCGTGAACTGTGTCGGCACAACTTTTGATCACAATTACTGAAAAATTGAAATGAAATAGTTTTATAACAATTACAATACACGAGTAATATGTTTCTATACAATATTACTTGAAGTTCGTCTGTATGTGTCGATGACTTTCCAGCTATAAAATTCCACACCGTTCATACCAAATCAACCAAACTAGTTTATAGGAATTACGTCTTATACCAATGTTGGCTTGACACTGGCGAAATATGGGCGTTTCCCGTCTGGGTCCCTGACAACCAGGGCCTCGGCTCTCATTTAAGTACAGGGTCTTCATAATTAAAGTTCCACTTTGAAATGGCCATAAAAAGAAAACTACTGGACAGAATGCTATCAAACTTGGTAATAGTTTACATGAGGTCATGGGATTTTATTTTCTGTAAAAAAGAAAAAAGTTCAAAAACTCACCGCCAGCGGGGAATAGCGCTGTATGCAATATTGTTATCGTATTCATAATAACAGTTAACGAGAAAAGCACGGTTTTGCATGGTTACAGACATCGTGGACTCGTAACAATGAGAGCTCTGACGAGCAGCCTCAATTTTATAGCTGCAAAATCAAATGACGTATAAAGCGAATTTGCATAATTCTAATTTTCATCCCTCCTACTGTAAGCCATTTACAAGCCATTGAGATTTTTCATAACCCCACAAACAGTTGCGTTTTAGAAACGATTCAAAACATTTTAAACCGATGTCTTCATGTCTTATTTCGTTTAACAATATTGAATACAGCGCCATTCCCAGCTGGAGGTGAGTTTTTTTTTTTTTTTTGCGGAAAATAAAATCCCATGACCTCATGTAAACTATTACCAAGTTTGATAACATTCTGTCCAGTAGTTTTCCTTTTATAGCCATTTCAAAGTGGAACTTTAATTATAAAGACAAAAAGACCCTGTATATTGATTTTTACTTTCCCTGCAATACATGATAATGTATAAAGAAAGTACTGGAATAATGTCGAAAATCATAACTCGAATTTTTGACGCATATACACGTTGCGGGACCGCTACAACTCGAAAAAACCATTTTTAGTGTAACTTCTATGTGTGTGCGCGCGCGTAATGTATGTATCCACTCTAACTCAAAAACAAATTGACCAAATTTCACAAAATTTGATAGATAAGTCACTTATGGATTACTTTGGTGCTGATTAGATTTTTGTATGATTCGGAAAAACATAAACTGATTTTTTGCGAAATGGCCCGCAAAATTCATTAAGATCTAAAATAAAAGATTACGTATGCTCAAACGCATTAACTAAATGCTTGTGTTATATGCAATTTTCGTCGATGAAAAGACAAAGCCGATCCCCTTTGCTCTAGGACTAGCCATTCTCAAGATATTTTAATTTTTCACATTTTCGTTAGGCCATCTTTGGAAATAAGTCCAGTTAGCAAATGAAAACGAAAATTGAATTAAAAGCTCAAATTCAATGTAATTTAAAATAATTATGGCTGTTATTTTATGCAATTAAACTCAATTTCATAAATTATTGAAGAAATAAAGAAAACATGAATATAAGTCTGCAGTGAAAGTCAAGTACTGACCACATCAGATTTTAACTTTCTCTGCTATATATGGTAATGTATATGGAAAGTGTTGGAATCGTGTCGAAAATCGCAACTCGAGTTTTCGAAGCATCTACACATTTTGGGACCTTTAAAACACGAAAAACTATTTTTAGCATGACGTCTGTGTGTGTTTGTATCTGTGTGGTGTCAGTCTGTGTAATGTATGTATCTGTTACCGCTAAAGTGCAGAAATCAGTTATTCTACATATTATCTAAGTAATGTGCAGATTAACTAGGGTGATCCGTTAAAGTGCCGAAAATTGTTTAATTTCTCAAATTACCTATGTAATCTGCAAATTACCTACTAGGTACTCGTTAAAGTGAAAATAAGATCTTTGCTGGAAGAACAACAACATTTCTAAAGAATCAAGTTACTACAATCAAACAATCAACAAATTAGTTGATAGAATCAATCATCAATCAATTAAAAAACTACAAATGAGGTTATTCACAGCCTTGTACAGTCAACACATCATATCTTTGATTTTTTCGATAATCTCGAGATGCTCCTTTCTTCTTGGAAACTTTTATTCGCTTTACATCTTCAATTATGAAACCATACTTTCGTTTTGTCATTAAAACACTATTATATTTTGAATCTTCGCTAAAGAGGTTTGCAAAGAATCTTTTCTTCATTTTACTCACCAATTCGGTGCTTGCTTGCATACTAGTAGCTACATTTATCTGCTTTAAAAAAATCACTACACAAATTCAAGCGCTAACAGGCAGAAACGAATTTGAAAACAGAATTAGCCTTGCTACGCACTGGCAGCAGACGCAAATTATGAGAAATAAAAACAACAGGCGACGACAAGACGCTGGCGAAACCAAACTGAAAGCGGGGGTAGAGGGGGGAGGAGTAGAAAAAGAGAATGAGAGAAACAAACATTTGAACTTAACGATATGGAAGCCGTTAATGTGCACATTACCTAGGTAAAATGCGGGAAAACTCTTGATTACGCACATTAACGGAGCAAATCAGTTAATCTGCAGATTAGCTAGGTAATGTGCACATTGACGGCTTTCGAGCTTTAGCGGTAACATAGCCACTTCTCAAAGACTAATTGACCGAATTTCATAAAATTCGCTAGGTGAGTCACTTGTGGGATACCCGTTTTATACGTAAATTTTGACAATAAAAAGAGTAAGACCAACCCCATTACTGTGTGAATAACTGCTTTCGAGATATATTTTTTTCGCGCTTTTGGTGTCCCATTTTTGAAAATACAGTGACCGCCGCTTATAAGAAACACGTTCATTTCGCTCGTTTTGTTTCTTATAAGCAGTTGTTTCTTAAATCCGGAAATTTTTTAAATATCGTTCTTCCATTGTAAATACTAACTATTGAACACAGTTTTACAGAATTTAAAAGATAAATGTATATAAATAAAATATTAGTACGTACATAATGCATTTGTAAATTGAGTTTTGCATTCAAAAATATTTCTTATTTTACGAATTAAGCCTTACAACTTAAAATATTATCTATATGCATATAGTATGTAGTTAAATAAGAATAAAAAGTAAAACTCATAGGTCGTTCATTTATGTATAAGAGCATAGTACATTTTCATAATACCGTAATCTATTACTGAGGAACAGCAAAAAATTTATCCAGTGTTGTTTGTGCTAACGAGTCTGTGATTAGTTTACGTACATCCAATTCTAAATCATAAAATAGTCCATAAACTTTTTCTGATGCCCCTCTGTGTTCAAGAGTTTTTCTAATTATAGTTAGGGCTTCACGCGACTGTTTGGCTGTAGGAAAATTTTCTTCTTGTGGAACGTCGTCTTCATTTTCTTCTTCATTGCAAACATTCTGAATTTCCGCCACTACGTCATCATCACTTTTTTCTTCAGATGTTTGTAAATTTTCGTCGATGTGAATCCATTCTTCGAAAGGTGCTTCAAATTCTTCTTCATCTTCTGCTAATATGTCAACATTATTTTTCAAAAATCCTGCTTTACGGAAGCAATTAAAAATGAATATGTCAGAAATATTTTTCCATGCCCCTGCGATCATTTGGATAGCATCAAGCAAGGTTATTTTCTTGCTTATTTCGGAAGCCGATCCTTTCTCTTCATCAATTGCATCCACTATTTTCTTTCGCAAATTTGACCGATACAGAGTTTTAAATGCTTTAATAATTCCTTGGTCACAAAGAGGCTGTATGATGGAAGTTGTATTGGGTGGCAAAAAACAAGGATTAAAAGATTTTTTTCTTTTCCCATCAGTTCCCTGTCCCACTTTAACAAAAAGGCTACTTGTCATCCAGACATTCTTTGAATTTTCGTAGATCACTGGCAATTTTTTTATTCCACTTAAACAGCGAGGACGTTTGCTTTTGCTAATAACTAAAAGGCTTTTTGTTACAGTTCCCGTCATATTTGTTGTTAACAGAACTGTAGCTCGTTCTTTTTGTTTTTTTCCAACGGAGGATAGATCATTTTAAAACATCATTGTATACTAGGGCATCGCTCTAAAATAGAGCCCAGTCTCGTCAGTGTTAAAAATTTGATGAGGAGCGTATTTTTCTAATAGAGGTGGTAAGCTTTGCGTAATCCATGAAGATGCCGACTCGGAGTCCGCGTCCTGCTTCTCTCCATAATTTTTTTTGTACACAATATTATTTAGTTCTTTCCAGCGGCTTAACCAACCATCAGTCCCACGGAACTCTTTTTCTCCTAATTTTTCCGCAAAATTTTCAGTAAAATTGCCCTACTGATAGGAGCGTTCTTTAATCTGGCGTTAGAAAACCATTGTAAGAGTGCTTCCTCTATAGCAGGTGCCTTTCCTTCTCGTTTCCGTTTTCTGTGAAGATTACAATTTGGCGTCAAAATTTCATTTCTGCCTTTCAGGATTTTACATATTGTTGAGTGCGGAATTTCTAATGCAGAAGCAGCTTCTCTTTGACTACACGGAGGTAGAGAATCATACTTTTTAAGTAAACTTTGCTTTTCAATCAAAGTAAGGGTTTTTCTCTTTTGCGACATGCTTCCACTAGCAAAACATAAAATGACTAACTAAAGCTGTACGAATCTTATTTGAGTGCATATGCAAAGATGCCTTCCCTTATCAGTACGTTTCCTTAACTGCCAAAAGGTTAAAACTCGTTTCTTACTCGTTTAGGGTTGTTCCCCCCAAGCCTTTATACGGGGAAATTATCTGTCATCCTTTGTTACATAGCAAATTCCCACCCCCTCTCCGTACGCCCAGAGACAAGAGATAACAACTCGTCCTTCAGTTAACCTTAAACAAATCGATTTTTTTTTACACCCGCGTCGCAAGGAAATCAACAAATTTTCTGTAGAAAACTGTTTCTTATAAGCGGAATCGTGTTTCTTATAAGCGGAATCGTGTTTCTTATAAGCGACACAATTTTAATGTTAAAACGAAGTTTGTATTTGTTTCTGTCGTTTTGGGTCTCATAAACGGCTGTTTCTTATAACCACTGAATCTTATAACCGGCGGTCACGTATGTCCAGATAACAAATAAAAAAAGAAAATTGAATTAGAGGAGCAAATTTAGTGTTATTTTGTGCAATTACATTCAATTGAATGGATGATTAAAGAAATAAAGGGAAGATGAATTTAAGTTTGTAGGGAAATTCATATGCTGCCCACATCAGATTTTTTCATTCGTAAAAGGGTGGGTGTCTGGAGATTTGGTACAGATAAATCTTTATTTTAAGAAAACAAGAGAGGACATTTATCATTTATAAGTGATTAAAATTCTGGTTTTTCAATTGAATTGGGCTTTTATGAATAACTGAACAAGTGATTTGAATATTTTATTGGACGTTCATGTTCATTTTTATTTTACTATTAATTTATTGTTTCCCCTCTTGTTCTTCCTCCTGGATTTTTTACTTATCTTTTCTTCTTTCGCCGTTGGCAATGCCCTTACCAAACTTCAGTCACATGTGTTGTTCTTGCATCAATTACTTATCTTTTTCTTACGAATGAAGTTTGCGTTTCTTGTGTGTCCTGAGAAGGAAGCTGTCTTTTGCTTTCGAAACTGGCTGATACTATTAATGCTGTATTTTATGTTGTTTTTGACGAGGGGGATTTATCGTTAAATAAGTTTTCGGTGGGTATTTGAAGAAAATAAACATTTTGCTAAAGATAGGTATACATGCAATTTTTCGAATGGAACTTTTATCTAACAAAATTCAATTTTTGTACAACCCCTGAAATCTATATTTCTGTTGTTTCTTGTGATTGGGTCAAAGGGGATTTTATTTCATGCTTTTGGCAATTATTTCACTGCTAATTTTTGCATTATATAAATTCCTATTTTTTTTTAAATCATCAAAATATCTTTAAATAAGAAATAGTTTGATAATTTAAATTTTTTATTGTAGAAGACCCGTTTAAAAAGCAAATTATTTTAAATTTTTACTAAAACGTTTATAGTGACCAAAACCTGTTATGGTTTGAATTTCTCTATTTTTAGAAGCATTTCTTAAATTGGAATCATGAGGCTGTGACCGGTCGTTCAAGGGATATTTAGTTGTATAATCATTTGGAAACACGATTTACAGTTCCTGACTCAACTAAAAATCCATTTAAGATATAGGAGAAGAGTGGAACAGTAATTAAATAATCATTAAAAGACACAACCCGAGATAGGCTCGGGAGAAGTGAAAACAAGTCACATTTTCATATCAAAAATTTCAGGATAAGAATTCAGGATGTTCAACAAGTGAAAATAAGTATTTAACAGCCACAACTTACTTTCCTTGCAACATTTTGCAAATTCTGTTGTCTTGTGACAGTAGCTGCTGGGAGGACAGTTTCTAGACTCGGGACCATCTCCGCAGAAGTAGTCTTTGGATGTCACGGGATTGATCAAAGGTTTCTCGCCGTCACATGCCACCTCTACCCGCTCTGTAAAATTCGAAAGATAAATAAAAATGTTTTGCTTCTCCTTTTCCTTATAAAAATTATTTACCAGTTGCTTTGTCCAAGTTGCCAGAGACTCTCATGAATTCCATGCACTTGACTAGTTTGTGTTTATATATAAACTATATTTTAATACAAATGATATTCATAGTTTTTTTTATTATTTATTTATAATTTTTCCACATAGACTACAACTGTTACCTTACACCTTTCTGGTAGGTCGGTCGGTTTGGTTCTCAACAACAACAACAACATAGACTACAAATGTCATTGTTCTACCAATTATATACCTTTATAGGAAAAAATGGAAGGGTTTTAAGTTTATATATGTACTACATTTAAATACATTTCATATTTATAGTTAATTTTTATCAGTTTCCCACATAAACTACACCTGCCAATATTCTACCAACTATATTCCTTTATAGGAAAATTGGTATAAAATATTAAATAAAATTCGAAAAATTCGGATTACTAATCATGCAAATTAGAAATGGAGTTATGTCCCTCCGTATGTTTGCCGTCGATTTATTGTTGGCACGATGCTGGCACAAATATTAATGGATTTTCGTGAAACTTTATATTCGGCTTTGTTAACCAAAATTCTAGAACTAAATCGAATTTTTTTTATTAAACTCGAGCGAAAACGTCGAAATTTAGGGACAAAATTTGACATAGAACAAAATTTGGTATAATCATGTATAAAAAGGGTTATTTATGGCTCAATGATTACAAAACTTAATAGTTTCAGTCAATGCAGTGAAAATAGCCGCGATAGACTTTTTTGTGTCCTTGGCTTCATTAGCTCCCCTAAGAATCAAGTTACCGCCTTCTCCCCCCGAGGGGCTACATTGTCAAACTTAGTATCCATCGAAATATATTTTAAAGCTCTTTAAAATGAAGGATAAAATGCTATCATTGTGATCATTTAGGAAATTAAAAAAATATGTATTTGTTCTATGTAAAATTTGCAATAAAAAGATCATAAGCTGCTTAAAATTGGATTAAGAAAGTAGAGTTCAGCCACTTAATGGCAGTTAATTAAATGGCAGGCTACGATTTCAAGCTCGTGAAAACAGAAATGCTTTCCTTTCGGATGATGCAATTTATTACCAATTCAACTCACAGGTGATAATCCAACTATAAAGGCAAAAGCAATAATCTCAAAAATAATCTGTGCTGAGTGTGAGGCAGTAAAACAAATGCCCATGATCATTTTTATCACTATCTAGAGATTACTTATACACATAGCATGAAATGGAAATCCAACATAAAATTTGAACGAGTGAAAAGAATGAATGTGTAGTGTATGAATGCACGTTTGTTTCTTTAAAATGTCCTGTTACACTGATAAATCCGGCTATAGCGAACTCAAACGGGACTGACGGAACGCGCTTCATATGCAAAGATTGTTGGAGCCATATACATTGCCTTCTGACAGTAAGGTCCTAAACTTGCATTTTACTATGCATTTGTAAAGACATGTATTCATTAAAAATGTTTAATTTATTTCAAATCTGGCATTTATTACGTCCACGAAAACATTTCCGAATCAGAACTGTTAAGTACGGAAGTAGAGTTCTTTAATAGGAAGTTTGTTATCTTGTACGTGTGTTGAACTAATTCCTTTTTGGTCTTTCTTGTAAAAATAGCTGTTAGTATGAGTGACTCATGATTTCGATTCAAAACATTTTTTGGGGAGAATTTTCATTAGAATTTGTTTCACTATAGCGGAGGTATCTTTACCCATTTGTTAACTAGAGACGGTGAGGCTTTTAATTATACTACGTGTATACCACATTTACTCGTATATATTTACGAATGGTTTCTACTGTATATATTTTTAGTATTAAAGTTGCATTTTTCTCATTAAAGTTGCATTATTTTGAGTATTTTGCTTTTACAAAGTAAACCTTATACCATGCCAATTGTATTATGTAATACATTAGACAACCAGGGAAAAGGTGAACCTCGCAAATGGACAGACGATGAAGAGGTTATTCAACACTTATGCCCGAGTTATGCAGTAAGTTATAAATAGAAGTTTCTTGTACCCTAGGTTATCTGTAACTTATTTTTACAGCATTTAAAAAGATTGTAAGCAATTATTTAGTCATTCCAATGTTAAGTGCAGGTAAAGCTCACTTATAGCGAGCTCTGTTCGTTAATATGAAGTTCGTTTTCGTACGTTTTCAGCTGAAATATAAAAGTTATGTTAAACGGATTGGATCTTCCTCGTGATGGCTCGGCTGCCAGATTGCGGGTTCGAGTCCCGCCTGCGAGCATGGATGTTGTATTGTCTTATTTGGGGCAGAAGTCAGAGTTCTAACTTCGGGTGCCCCAGGTCATTTAGACTAAACAGAAGCAGTGCACACATTCTTCCTTAAATGTAGTTAGGGACACGACAACAAACGGATTGGATCTTGCGATAAATACAAGCGGTCATTATGAAGATTTCAGAACTTGGAAAAGATACACAATCCATTTTATTGGATATTGTTGAACTTTTATGATTACATTATCGTATATGAGTATATGAACATATATGGACAGAACACGGATGGGAGCATTTTAGCGGCCGTATTTGATAAAGGACATGATTCTTAATTGGAAAAATACAAAGAGGGTAGAAATCAAAATTAATGGCATCAGCAACTGCTGCCGAGAGTTTTCAAAATTTTTGGTTTTAATTAGAAACTTGCAATATGGACTGAAATACGTCAATGTTGTGCACGTGATATAATTTCAGCAGTTCAAATAAAAGTAACCCAATTTTCCCTTTTAAATATGTTTTCAGCTTTTGACTATCCAAAGCAATCTAAGCAATAATAAACCTACAAAGAATCTAAGCAATAATAAAAATTAAAGAAACAATCGTTATATCACCAGCAAAAATTAACGTACCTAAATCAGAATGATGCAAGTTGATTAAAAATTCTTGATTCAAAAAAATTATTTTCAAAGCTGATATACTTTTTATCAACAAAATCCCTATGTTTGCAGAAGTAAATTTGTGAAGCGTTTTAATACACTAGTTAGAATATTTTGATTTAAGATACTTTTGCACAAAACAAAAACATCGAGTTTTCAAAAATCTTGAATTGTATAAAAGCATTCAACTACAGTAATATTTTAAAGGTATCTACAGTAAGCTTATTTTAAAAGATAACAACAAAACCCATGTTATTATCCTCAAAAGATTTACTAAATAATCTAAAATATGTTCTTTTGTTTAGACAATTACGATTTACAAATACATACTGTATCTATCAAAAGCTACATTTGGCTTTCATATACAAAAAGAATACAGTTTCTATATCATTTCCAGAAAAAATTCATTTTTTTTTCTTTACAGTAAATATTCATTTTTTTTGCTCTCTGTTTTTTCTTCATTTCATTCACAACAGCACTTACAAAAGTCGTAAAAAGATTCATTTTACTTTCTTCAGAAAATAGAACTTTATTTCGATTGCGCAACAAAAAAATTTCTATATCAGTTTTGAAAAGGTAACTACCGGAAAAAAAACCATATATTTTACTTCATAAAAAATGTCCAAATGAAAAATGCACCGTTATGCAATAAAATTTTCCTCTAACATTTAATAAAACATAAAAGGTAATAAAGCTTCAATATAATAAGTTTTTTTAAAGATAAAAGTAATGAATCGTTATTAGTTAATAAATGTCGAAGAATAAATAGTAAAATATTCTGTATTGCGTTTTGATACTTGTTTTCTGAAACTCGTATCAAAGTATAGCAGTCTATTTGCCAGAAAGTCTGTTTTGCAACATTTCATTCATTTTATAGGAACAGTATTAATTAAAGTATAATGTAAGGTGTTTACCAGAAGAAACCTTACATTCCAAGTGGTGTATAGCATTACCGAAGTCTGCACTAGTCTGTTGAAATGAATCTCTAGAAAACTTCCTATTAACAAATTAATCTCTAAAATTGCGGATCTCAAATCCATATCGCGGAACATTCCTAAAAACGAAAATTTTAAAAAATGCTCCCAAGAGATATTTCTTCTGAACTACACTCATATCCAAAAGTTAAGCATAGTTGCTTGTTTATGTGAAATTTTCAGGAACGGAATGGAAGGAAACGCGGTATGTGGGTGTAATAGGGTTATAGAAGAAGAAAATGCAAAACAAGGATAATAACGATTTTTATTATCCAAAGAAAAGGGTTGAAAGAAAAGGGTCACAATACGAGTGTCAACCTCAGTGAAACAGAATGATGAAAACAATGTGATGTTGCTGTTTAATACGGTGTGTGGGAAGTTCAGGTAGCTATGCATGCTGAACAACGATTTCCCATACTTTCGATGAGAGTTTGGATAAGTTGTGTGCTCAAAGAGTTCCAAGCCTCACGGAGAGCAGTTTTCAATCCCGGAACGGAGCTTGGGTGGTAGCTGAGAGCTGCAAGATGTTTCCTGAGCATATCCTACGCAGCTCTATTGGATTCAGATCAGGAGAGTTGGCAGGCCACTGCATATGCTGGATATCTTCAGCTTGAAGACAGTCGTCGACCGAGGCTGCACGGCGAGGCATCGCATTATCATCCATGAATATGAAATCCAGACCAGCAGCACCTCGAAACAATCGAACAGTAGGCTCAATGACTTCGTCCCTGTATCTTTGTCCGGTAACTGACCCCGTGTCAAAGATGTGGAAATCTGTGCAGCCGTCGATTATGATGCCTGTCCAGACCATGACTCCCCAAACGGAAAACCATGTCTTTTCGTGATGTTTCCCTGATGAAAACGCGTTCCACGTTCTCTCCAGATCGTTGTATAACGAGAATCAGTTTGTAGGCTAAACCTGGACTCGTCACTGAACATGACATTGCCCCACTGTTGTCCACTCCATTGGCGATGTTCCAAATTCCACTGTAAACGCGCGCGTTTCTGCGCAGACGTCAGGGGGATGCAAACTGATGGTCGTCTGGCTTAAAGACCAACGTATCTGAGTCTCCTGTAAACTGTCTGTCTCGAAACAGTGACTCCTGTGGCGGTTGTCAGGGCTGAACCCAGTTGTCTGGCAGAACGGTTCCTCTGACGTCGCGCAGTTATCACCAAATATCGGTCTTGCCGAGCGGTTGTTACCCTTGGCTGACCTGGTACTGATCGTCAGGTAACATCTCCAGTGGTTTGGAACCTCTGCCATAGTCTGGAGATCACACACTGAGGCATATTCAAAATTCGAGACGCTTCGGTTTGGTATCGACCGGATTCCAGCATTCCAGTGAATCGTCCCTTCAAAAACATGCCCATTTGGCATCTTTGTGACATCTTTCCTCCTTTTTAACACTTTACTACAAAGTTGAAAAGTGTTTATGACTTTGTTCATTCTGTCTGTCTGTCTGTCTGTCTGTCCGTTAGCACGATAACTGCCGTAAAAATGAGTTTATCAAAATGAAATTTTAGTATGTTGTTCAGACGGTCTGTAGGACCTATGGGAATATAAATAAATAATATCACCCAATTAGTTTTTTATTGACCCGGGTTGAAAAAATGAAATACATTGAACCCTATGGGACCTAATTTTTCAAACATTTTTTAAGTAAATTTAAAATTCACGAATTGCTTCGAAATTTTTAGGAAATATTCACATTATCCCATAGAATATATAAAAAAAAAAATTCAGTAAAATATGTTAAGTAGTTTTTTAATTAAAAAAATTATTTAATATAGGGAAAAAAACAAATTCAATTAAATTCTGACTTTGGGATATCTTCCAGAAAGAAAAGAGAGAGATATTATATAATAAATATCTCTCCATTTGTTTAAACGTTTTGCATATGGGAGTGGCTTCATATTTTAAGATAAGTTTGGTAGATAACAATTTTTCATTTTTTTTTAAATTTTATATAACTCTTCATGATAAATTTAATTGATGGCATTTTAAATGCACTTTCCTACGTCCTAGAGAGTTAAAATTTGGTACACAGCTTAAATTTGTTGAACATTTTATTCGACAAAAAGTTGATGGATCTTTAAATATAGATTATACATTTTTTTTGAAATGGCCTGAAAATAATCCCCGTTCACTTCTATAAATCATTGGAGTAATATTGTTAAAAATTCTGATGTGGACAGCACATGTCTTTCTCTGCAGACTCATATTCGTTCTCTTTATTTATTCAATGATAATTTGAGTTTATCTGCACAACATAAGTATTTTAAATGACATTGAATTTACACGTTAAACTTAAATTTGGTTCTCATTTGATAGCTGGACTTATTGTCAAAGGTGGCGTAGCGAAAACGGGAAAAAACTAGAATATCTCAAGAACGGCTAGTCCTAGAGTAATGGGGTTAGTCTTATTCTTTTTGTTGTCAAAAATCACATATAAAATAGGAATTTAATTGATATAATTGAGCACACGTAGTCTTTTATTTTTATATATAACGATTTTTGCTGGCCATTTCGCAAAAATAGCCCGTTCCTTTTTCCCGAATCGTAGTAGAATAACCTACAAATGATTTATATACAAAATTTTGTTAAATTTGGTATATAAATCATTTGTAGGTTATTGAAATATTATACTCCAAATTTTGTTAAATTTGGTTCATTAGTTTTTAGCTAGAGTGGATAAAGGCAATTTCTGCGGCCATTTCGCAAAGAAGGCAGATTCTTTTATTACGAATCGTACTATAATCTAATGAACATCAGGATTTCCCACAAAAAACATACCTACCAAATTGTATGAAATTCGGTCCATTAGTTTTTCAATTAGAGTGGATGTAATATCCACACAGACACACAGAAACATACACAGATACACCCTTACACACACAGACGTCTTCCTAAAAGTAGTTTTTTCGTGTTCTAGAAGTCCCAAAACATGTAGATACTTTGAAAATTCGAGTTCCGATCTTCGGCACGATTCCAATACTTTGAGTACATACACATACACATATATATTATCTGTGTATTATCTGTGTATCTAAATTCCGTGCCTATGCAATTACAATAGTTGTGATTTTAAATGATCCCTAAACTTTTATTATTTCTTCAAGGAAGCCTAATTTTAACATATGCAGAATGCAAATATCTCAAGCGATTGTAAGATGAATTACATAAGAATTGCTGAATTTTTTTCACACAAAATTATTTAGCTCTGGAGTCTGGAATACAAGTTATATGAATGAAATATTCATTGATTTTGCATAAAGAATCAGATGATTTATATTTCGATACAGTTTTAAATATTTAAGTATAATAAATTACTGTAGTACTGTGATAATGTAAAAGATATTACCACTGAATGAATCACATTTTAGAAATTTTTAAATGAAATTACATTTCAGTTGGAAAGTGTTTCATAATCAATGCTTATGCATGATTGATCTTTCTTGTTTATTATTAACAACGCTCAGTATCACAGCCATTGCGAAATTCTGCCTCAACTGGTCTTGCCGCTCGAAGCCGTTTTATACTCGTTCCGACGTACGCCGGGGCTTTGCGCATGTAGACATCGACTGGACTGTTTTGCATATTCACAATTATTTACCTGCGTCCCACGATCCTCCACAACTAATTGTGAACCATTGTATCCATATTAACTCCGTTTTTTTTTTGCATTTTACGAATTATGCTTAACTTTTGGACATGAGTGCGCATTACCGATGTCGATAAAACTTTTTCAGCCAAACAGGTCGAGTCCAGTAAGTTTCCCATTAGGTTTCCCCTTGCGCCCGCTCGCGATATAACGAGAATTAATCCTACTTCTGTTTTTCATGACTTCACTCTGAAAAGGCTTAGCTATCGCACTGAGGTTAACTGGTTCATGGAAATAAAAGGTTGGAATGTGCTAAAATGTGACACATTTTTAAATTAACTAGCTGTGGTGTGTGTAGCTAGCTAATGTTTGTAAAAATATATTTTTACAACTTTTTATTTAGTTTGATCTGATGTTTGTCATTGAGTTTCAAATCTTTGAGGCTCTCATTAATCAGGTTCTACTAATTACATTAGCATGGTATTCGGTGTATCGTCATACTTAATATTATACTTTTATTTTTTTGATTTTGAATTTAGTCGATGATTAGTGTAATTTGACATTGGGAGAAATTTCGCAAAGTTTGCAGTCAATCTAGTGAGTTTGAGAAAATTTTATAAATTAAGCGATTGGTCAAGAATTTCAGGAGTTACTTAGAGTTTTCTAGGTCTTTTAGTACAGAGTTTCTTTAAGGCGCTCAGTATTCAGTGAGCAATGATTAGTAATAATGAATTGTGAATACGTCATTGTTTTGAGAATGCAACCTTCCTGTTTCTACATTAGCTGAGCATTCATTTGCTGTTTTATTGTATCTGACGGTTGATTTATAACTTTGCTAGCCAGACCTTCTAACTGATTCATGTATCTTGAAGATATATATTTATATAATATACTTCGCGTATAATTTGAGTAAATTTGAGTTAACTGAACATTTACAAAATGTTAAAATGAATTTCAAGCACCTGTCACATGGTCATGGTGTCGAGGGTCAAAGTTCGAAAATGTTGAACAAATGATACACCATCTAATGAAATACACCATCTACATGAAATGTTGAACAATGATACACCATCTAATTTTTGCACTCAGTCTTTTGACGTCTTAAACATGTAGTATATACATCTGACTCTCTTAACTCTCACTCTCTTAACTGATAAGTAGTTTGAAAGCAAAATTTTCTACCTGCCTCAATTTACTTGAAATACAGGACATACTCACAAATTTTATGAATAAAGACACAGGATTATGATAATTTCTAATGTTAAAGTAATCTCTTTACTTAAAACATAATATTTTTTATAAATATTGATAAGTTGAATAGATATCTAAAAGTTTAGTGTTCAAAACTGTCTTTCAAAATATGTTGAAAATGAGTATCAATTGTATAGAGTCTGTGATTATTTGTCCCCTGAATTTTTTTCCCCAGAAAAATCGATTTGAAAAGAAATATCGTAAATTCCTTTTATTGCTCTTGCACTTTCGAAATGATGATTACTCGCACTGTTCGCTGTGAAATTGTCGTTGTCTGTTGTCTTCACAGAGACATCTGTAGACAGGACAGTTAGGACATGTATTGATTTTCAATTTTATAGTTTTTTATGATACTATAAAGGTATCACCTAAACAGTATTGTAGTTAGACTTCTATAAAATATTAATACAGCACTGAGGGATGTGTTGGATATTTACTTTGAGGGCGATTTTGAATTTCTTTATCCACATTTTCTCTCCAACAAATTCTAAGATTTTGCAGTTCCAATTTGAGAATTATGGTGAAATTATCTGTGGTAGGTACAATATTTTCCATACAATAAATAGTATATTAAGTGAAAGTATTATCATGGAGTCAAAAATCAGATTATCGGAAATCAAGGCATTCTCACGTTTCGAGCATCCGCGGATATATATCAACCATTTTTCAATGAAGTTTGTATCTCCCTCCGTGTATAACAGTTTAGTCATCTATGAGTCTGTGTGAGGTATGTCTCGAACAAAGTAAGTAAATAAAACGAAATTGGTACGAATATTAATCTGTAAACAAAACATTGTTTTATTTTGCTATTGCTTTATTTCAATGTCTGTCGAAAGAAAGGGTTAAGTAAATTTCGTCTGTTTCTTAAATTAATATAAATGAACATAAAAAAAATCATCACATTTATTTTTTGCATCTATGATAGAGTTTGGCCAATCTCATAATCCACGCTTTTTCAAAAAGGATTCTTACTCATTCGGTAATGATTCTCCAAAGTATGATTGATTCTCTTAAGCATAAATGAATCTTAATGTACCAGAGGTCAGGTGGGTCAATAAAAAACGCGAAGCGAGCTTTGGGGAAATGACGAGCGTTACTGTACAGGCTGCATAAAGACGGTCGTGTGCGCCGGCCGGGTTGAAAGAGTTTACAAAGCGATCTTCGATAAGTGCCAGGGAACAATGTTTATGGTGAGATCCTTTACTGCCAACTTGAGTGTCAGTGAACAAGGGGCGGACCCCCAACGGACGCATTATGCTTACGTAGCAGGCTGTACGAAGAAAGCGAGTGTCAGCGACCAGAACCGGAGCCCCTAATCTCTCACTATTAAGAAACAGCTAGCTATATAGAAATAGCTAGTTGCTGTCGTTGCTGACAAAATCCTTTTAATTTTTTCAGCCAAGGTTAGTGTCGAGGTGTCCGGATCTATTGCATCAAATAATATGCAATTTTGCATGATGGTTTAGAATATTGCACCATGTGTTGTTTCCTATCGGGGGAATGAAGAGCGTCAGCAAACAAGAGGTGGACCCCAACGGACATATTACATCTATGTAGCAGGTAGAATAAATGAGATCGCGCAGTGAACTTTGGCTGTTAGTGAATGTCAGCACACAATTGAACGCTCCCTCCCCCTAGCTCCCAGGTTGGCAAGCTTCAGTGATCTGGAGGCATGAGACCGATCTTGTACTTACGGCCGCTAAGTTGGTTCATATGTGGTCTCGAAGTCGACTTGGGTTTTCTGAATATGTTTAATAATTGATGAAGTTTGCAGAGAAGAATTGCAAGTATGAAATACTTGTACGTATTCATGTCTCGTCAGACACATTTATAGATTCACCTTAATCTTAAATCTTGTCAGAGATATTGTATAAGTTTGGGTTATATGCCGCCAAGCAAATTAGTAAAATAATATGATATTTTCAAGTGAAATGTATGGTCGGAATATTCAGATGAAATCATAGCGAAAACTGAAAGAGCTATAAACAGATTACTAGTAGTAATTTATCAATCTTTGAAAGCCCTACTCGGTGATACAATTTCATTTCGGATTTTCAAAATATGGTGGTTATAATTTCGAGTATAATTTTAGTATTTTGAACTATTTTGAAAACGTGTTTCTAATTTCGATATTTTAATATTTTGAGATGTTTTGAGTATGTCTAAAGAAGGTTAATCAACCTTCTTTATTCACGCAAAGTTATTCACGCAAAACAGTTTCATTTCCGTCTGACTGGAGCCACTCTGTATTTTTTGTTTGTTTGTTTGTTTGTTACGGTTATGACTGTTACTTGTCGAAACTGAAATAGTGGATTTATCACCTTTAGAGGATCCATGTTAAATATTTTTACTTTCCTTATATACAATAATGTATAAGGAAAGTATTGTGCCGGGGTCGAAAATTCGAATTCGAGTTTTCGACGGGAGAACACGTTTCAAGCATCCCTGCTCACGAATCGAACATTTTTGAAGTGATGGCTTGTGTGTGTGTGTGTGTGTGTGTCAGTGAGTCCGTGGAGACGATAACTGACGAATGAATGGACCGATTCTGACAGAATTTGGTACAAAAATTACAATCCATAAACACTGGAAGTCTATTGTTTTTATACGCAATCGAATGTTCAGAACCCCCCTAAATTTTCGAGTGAAATTTTGAAAAAATCGTCAAAAATCAAAACCTCTAATACAGTTACGCAAATAGACATTTCTTATATATTTTTTCATTAGAAAACGATTGACATAAATTTTAGAATGCAAACATGAACCGTTCTCGAGATATTGCACATTTAAAAAAAATAAAAAAAATCATATAAAATAAAAAAAAAATATTTCCTATTGAGAAACATGTTCACTTTTCATATGTAATACCATGTGATAAATTGGGTGACATCATTCTCGTGGATCTAGCTCGTTCCATTCATGAAAAAAGATACTTTGAGTAATACTTTTGTATTTAAACGCTAATAGCATTTATCTGTTGTAAGAATAACTTATTTCTCCGTCCATAATGCTAGGCGAGATTTTGACGACGAATTTGGTGCAATGCCGCCAACATGGCGACTTTTATAAATGTTGCTAAATTAACGACAAGCTCGCCGAATTGGTAAAAATAACGCTAAATCAATGAAATAACGACTCATTGACGAAAATCCAATATCTTGGGAAGAATATAAATATCTACTATAAAAATAATCTATTTTTTGTTTTACTGTAAAAGTAGTAAATTCATTGCATTATATAAGGAAAGTCATGTGCTGCCCACATCAGATTTTTATAGTAGTTATGGAAACAGGAGAATTTATGCTTTTAAAATAATGCAAAAATTGATTTGAACTTGTCTGTCAAACACCAATTACTGGAAAGGTTAAAAAATGCATTTCCAAACGAGGTAATCAATTACATTTTACGATCAATCAGCGTTTCAGATGGGTTGCACGTGCAGTATATTTAGTAGTATTGATGTTCTTATTTAAATTAAAGTACGTTCAATGCACAGTCATTAATTAAGGGTCCTATTTAAATTTTCCTTTTACCGCTGTTGCATACCGGTTTCAAGTTAGACGTTAAATTGCTGTAACATGTCCAGAAAACCTGATAAACTTACTCTGACAGCGATTCTTTGGGACGATCACAATCTTCTTCTGTAACTTACAGGACTGTTCCTTCATTTTGCAGTCACTGTCATAGAAATTACCATCCGAACCGCAGACGGGCGCTCGGATCGCTGGACAGTCGAACGGACACACGCATTGGGGCTGACCTTCCGAGTCGTAATCACAGAGACCGCCAAATCGGCACGGGTCCTCCTCACATGCGAAGTGTCCAGAGCCAGATTCCTCTGGAGGTTTTGCACCTGAAAAAATTGGTTTGAAATTTTCAGTCAACTCGTACTCATTGTAAACGTTAAAAAGGTATCTCTAACCATGATAGTAAATTATATGTTAAGACAGATGATACACGTACAATCTGCATCTTCAAATTGCATATATTTATATCTAAATTCCAGCGTGACAAACATTTTACCTTGCGAAGTTATTATGCCAATAACGACATACATTCAATGTTATTAACTATATTTTTCAATAAACTGTGCATTACTTTAGGTTTTAGTGGTTACTAGAATAATATCGCCAGTTGCTATATTTTTTGTTAATCTCCACCACTCCCAAAATATATCTGTTTCAGTTAAACATAAAATTCGATTAGTGAAATTAACTAAAACAATCAATAGCCCATTTGATATAGCAGTTAAATATTTTCACTAAAATCAAGATAGTAAAAGACAATTTTGATGACAATTACACTTTCTGAATCGGAAGATTAAAATACGGTTCATAAGCTTAATAAACTTTAGAACGTCTTATGTTCGTTTTCAGTACGTGGTTCATTTATTTTATGGAAACTAATACCACAAGTACAAAATACAGCAGTACAAAATAATAGTACTCTTCGGTAGCTGCCTATTTTTTTTCCAGTTGAAACCGTTCATGAAATATTTTTTCATAAACTTGTTTTAGCATCTTTATCGCATTCTAGATGGCGTCTTCAGCACTATTTCATCGTAGTCAGTGGTATCAAGGAAGAGATGTTCAAAACAAAAGGACGTAGTGCTTTATTACAAACAGCTTAACTGATAAGAAATGCTACACCATTGCATTGTCAATAAGAAGGAAGTAACTGTTTTTTAATTTTCCTCGTTGACATGTCACCATACATTGACTCGAGCATGGTTAAGGTTCCTGATCGTTTTTCCAGTGCAACAAAACATTCGATGTTTCAACTTTGATCAATCTCGATCATTGTTAACCTTAACATTACTACATACGGTACAAAATCTTTTGTTATGTAATCCTTCAGAAGAATATATATATATATATATATATATATATATATATATATATATATACAAGGTGTCCCCAAATCATTGACCTCGGCTTTTATACCTTAAATATTGATCCTAGACACATATAATAAATTACAAAGCTGCGTAAAAAAGGTACATAATTTTATGAAATCGATTAAAATTTTCAAGGGAAATAAATTTTAAGAAATACAAAATTTAAATTTTTATACAGCCCACGAACAAAAACATTTCCAATGAGTAAAATGTGCCCCATACACTAAGGTGTCGTAAGGTGATGTACACTACAGGTGATGTAGAAAATTTCAGTATTTTATCATAAAAATTCTCAGAGATATGAAAAGACAAAAATGCTGACTTAAACCACTTTTCGATGCATCGATATGGATTTTCAGAGGGGAAAAATCATGTCCGCAGATCGCGTTTCAGGGGTCATACACAAATTACGAAAGAAAACAATGATTACATAAATAAATAATAATTTTGCTATTTATTGGTATCTATTGGTATACAAAAGTATCTACACTGTGTAGAAATAATAACCTTAAACAAAGATTATAAAGCTTGTTCAAAATGTTTTCCATCCATGCCAAAAATCCATTAAAGATAAGAGGCAGATATTATTTGCCTATGATGCATTTCTGCGTTGCGTCATTTGCACTCTTGATGTAAACATTTACATTTTAATTTGTGGTTAATCCCTCACCAGCTTTGTTTAAGCATATCTCTGGCACTTTTTATGATAAAATACTGAAATTTTGTACATAACCTTATTAGTGTATGGGGCACATTCTACTCATTGGAAATGTTTTTGTACGGGGGGTCGCATAAAAATTTAAACTTGGATTTCTTCAAATTTAATTCCCTGAAAATTTTTATCAATTTCATAAAATTCTGTACATTTTTTACGCAACTTTGTAATGTATTATATATGTCATGTAGATCAATATTTAAGGAATAAAAGGCGAGTCAATGTTTTTGGGACACCCTGTGTGTATATATATATATATATATATATATATATATATTACCTGCTCCTGAGCCGCTAACATCCTCACATTCTCCATAGAAAAGCACACTCAATTCCTGAGTGTGAACGCAAGCAGCCCTCCGCATTTCGCAGTCGTTTGAGTAAGTAGCCCCGTCACTAGCACACACTGGTTCCAATGCCTCGGGACAATCTGTTGGGCATACACATCGGCCGTCCTCACATCGCGCGCCATGCTTGCAGTGGACATTGATGCACAGATCTGTAAAGACACCATTTAATTAATTGAATACTTTAAATTTTGTTCCACGCATTCTAGATTGTTTACCAAATACTAATTGTCAAGGAAAAGAAATAACACATGGTTTTTAAGCTTTTTTTATCATAGAAGAAACAAAGGTGGCGAAAAACGTGTAGTGCATGGAATTTTCTAAATTCATTGGCTACATAACATCTTTGACAGAAGTGGACATGTAAAAATTAGGTGATTATAATTGTTTTAAAAGCCTTAATATGCCTCTTTATCAAGTTGTTCAAAAATGAGTGTTTCATAACGAAGTAAGTGCAATTGAGATAATATGCAAATATAATGCAATTGAGATAACAGGCAAAGTATACACGATCAGACAACAACAACAAAAATAAAATAAATAAACAACAAAAAACGACGCATCTTTTTGTGAAGTTGCAAAAAAAAAGCGGTCAAATATTGTGTTGTTCAAGTCGACAAAGCGGTCTGTTTTTATAAAAGAAGTAAAATGAATTGTATTCTGAAAGGCAGCAGCAGTTAATGCCATTGTGTTAATGAATATGGGTGTTTGAATTCATTTAATAAATGTTCAAAGAAGTAGCTCAATAAAAAGTTTTATAACGGATGATTAAGCAGTTTGAATCTCCATGGAAACGAATTTCAATTTGAAAATTAAAGCTTTCAATCGCAACTATACGTAAATGTTCTTACCACAAGGTCCTCTGGAAGCAACTGTTATGTAAAGTTTTTTGGTGCATGCTGAAACTCTAAGCTCACACTCGTTTGGATAAGTCACACCATCATTTCCGCAGACTTTGGCCTCCATCTAGAAAAATAAATGCATTTTATCTGACATGATAAATTATGTCTTCGTGTATCGTCTGTAATGGAAAATCGGAGCTGAAAAATTCCGTACAAAAATACCTAAACTCCTGGGATGTTGTATCTCAGAGGAATTTTTTTTAAAAATTCGAATTCATTTAAAAGTAGAATTTCGGAGAAAATTTCGTCATTCTAAAATCGCTTTATTCCAGAAGACGATTTTTCAAGTACAAGAGATACTAACGGTGGTCCACAGATATGTCTGCAGATGAAGAAATTCCCAGACGGGTAGTAAGTTTAAAAATTCAAATGTCCAACTTCTTAATTTTTAGAGAGATATTTTTCATTTTGGGAAACGTGCCATTATTTTATGATTATAAGTATCGTTCTCGAAAAAGACAGATATAGGAAAAGAATTTGCTGAGGTATCATTTAATTCTTATATTTACTTCAATTGGGCGCATTACGCCTGTGTCATACAATTGGTGCTGTTGCTCATGGAAAAAATGGAAAGTCGGAAAAAATTTTGTTCAAAACATGAGATTTGGAAATTGAGTAGTGTATCTCCTCTAATTACATAGCGGGCGTTTTAATCACTGTAATTATAGTCATCTATAAGACCAGACTCAACCAATTTTTCTCTTAATATTTCTCTTCGAAACATGTGCAAGCAAGTGCCTCGAAACGATAGTGGTTCCAAAATTTGTTACCAAGGGTCCTACCACAGCGAGTGGTGAATTGAGTACGATAATGATACCCACATTTGACGAACCTGCATTGTTCTAAGAACTATCCAATCAAAATGATAAAATTTTTCTGTTGCATTTGTGAAATTAACTAAAAGAATGGCAAAATTTATGTATCGCAATGCAGCAATTCAATATTCTATTCACACATTTACCTCAAAATTGCACGCTTCAACATTTTCAGTACGTTTGATTTTCAGTACGTTTTGCCACACTTAATGTAAAATATCACCTGGTTGTCATTACAAAGCTTATTTCTTAAATTTGCTCTCATATGTTTGGACACATATGCTTATTCAATTTAGTTGACTTTTCGCCAATAGATATCTCTTAAAAAGGCTTTGAAAGTAGTACATAAAGTAGGACTTTAATTTTAATAAACTTGTATATTACCTTTACACACTTCTGAGGGCAAACACATGTGGGTCGTCCAGTTCTGTCCAGCTCACATACAGCATAATATTCACATTGAGTTTGATTGCATGTGTCTGAAAAAGAAAATAATAATTTTCCTCAATTCTTATTTTATATTTAACTAGGGGGCTCAGCTCCCTACTCGCTCCCCTTGCGAAACCCCCTTCGGGAGGTTTCGCCTCCTACTCGCTACGCTCGCTTCATATCTATCTTTGCTAAAAATTCTACATTCAAAAATCTATTTTCTATCCCTGTCTATTTTCCGCAGGAGAGGAAAGCAGGAATTTTTCTTAGCCCAGGGAAACCAAGAACTGAATTCCTTGATCATGACCTCACTTCGCGAGCTAGTTCATGCTAAAGTAAAGTTTAAGTCGATAAGAGGTTTATTTCATCGTATTACCCTATTATTTCTCTATAAATGTACCAAATTTCATATTTTTGTATACTATAGTTTTTACGGTACGAGACAGGAAAATCTCTAGGCGTGCCGATACGAAAAAAAAAGTTCACTTCAGAAGTGCATAAAAAGTAAAATATCTCAAAAACTACATCGGAATTAAAAAAGGGGCTCCGTCCTGCAAAAAATCACCCATGTCGGTACCTGTCTGCAAAAATTTGTGGTCTTGTTATTGTTAGTTTATCCAGGACGCGAACTCGCACGTCAGATATTTTGTCTTTGATTTTGACATTAAATATTTCTTAAACTACAATATATATATATATATATATATATATATATATATATATATATATATATATATATATATATATATATATATATATATATATATATATACATATATATATAAAGGTTTATTTTAACGTCTTTCCCAAAGTTTTTTCTACAAGTTTACTAAATTTCATATTTTTATATGCAATAGTTTTTACGGTACGAAGCAAAGAATCTCGAGGAACGAGAAATGTGTCAAACAGAGGCGGCGGCAGCAGCATCAACTACTTTTTTCAATATAGAGAGATAAGTGTCCCGACTTTAATCAAAACAATATAAATTAGATAAATTTGAATAGAAATCTATTCTTAATTTCTTCTTTAAAATCTTTAAAATCTTATGGATACCATATGGAAGATATATATAACCTCTTAAGTTTCATTAATAAAATTAAAAATTGTACGAAATACAGTGAAAATCCATGAAAACTTAAGGATTTGTTTTTACCTTAAGGTAATAATTCAATTTCCTCCAATTTAACGAATGCAATTGAAAGGTTTTTATGTTTTAGTAAATAAGAGTATTTCTTTTTTCTTAATCGGTTTGTTTAAAACTTAAAATGTAATATTTTCAACCACTGAGCTACATTATATAACTGGAGTGGGTGCTTACGTCATTTTAACATTCTTCGACGGCAGTCTTTTGCGAAGTTGGCAAAAATCGTCTGCGTTTTTAAAATATACGGAAAGTCTTCCATCCCATTTCCCCCCTTCAAATTAATGCTATCAAGATATATAATTGTCAGTAATTTGTTTTAAAATAGTGCAAATTACAAATATATAAAAAAAACAAAGTAACATTATGATAAAAAACGGACAAGAAGTAATAAACAGGCTTAAATTTTGTCACAAGGATATATTTAAAAGCTATGATTTTCAGCTTTGCACAGTTGCATTTGATTTTAAAAGAATTACATGAAGAATACGTCTTGAAACAATTCATTACCTATCGAAGATATTTGGACCTTGTGGAATTGGTTTTAAAAGAAAATATTTTACATGACGAGAAGAATTTTTACAGACAAATTAGAGGTATACCCATGGGAGGATGCTGTTCGTCTATGCTCGCGGATATATATTTATCAAAATACGAAAAGGGAACCCATATTTTATCAGAAATGCCTTACTTCCGTTATGTTGACGATGTGCTTTTGGGGTATTTTGAGCACACTCAAACTTTGATTTCAAGTTTTATCCAAGTGAATTAGAATTAATCGAAAATCAAGTAAAAGAAGACGGAACGGTGTATTTTTTGGATTTGTCAATTAGTAAACATCGGCAATATGGGATATACACGACTCTACATGACAAACGAGATTCATACAAGATCAAGATCAACCCTATAATTGATTGGAATTCTAATCTCACAAAGAGTGCTTTCAGAAATATCATTATCGGACATTTCAAAAGAAACCTTATATATAATACAGAAGGACTGCATAAATAACAGCCAAAAAATAGTAAAGGAAGCCATAAAAAACATTATCCATTATACTTCTTAAAAAATTATTACTTTCAAAGAAGACAAAGACATTGATTTATTCAATTGTGATTTTGAGCGTATTTAAACGTATCTGCGATACTGTTATAAAGATATCTCAACACGCATGCGCGAATTGACTTACTAATACTGTGGAATCTGGGAACAGTAATCTATGGCGTCTTTTATCCATTCCAGGTCTCCTTTTTTGATTTTGTTACTGTTGAAGTCCTTTTGTCTTTGCATATATGGAGGACTGGCCATTGTATTACATAGGTACCGTGAGCGTTGCCGGGCGGTAAAAGCTGCTTTAAACGGGAAAGGGGTGTCGCAATCCACCCCTACCATTTTATAAAACATATATGGTCACCCCCGTTCTATACTTTCCATTTGTATCTTTATATATATATATATATATATATATATATATATATATGAATCAACAATAGAGAACAATCACATTCAATGTTACTGTAGATTATTGCTAACAATGAAGTTTTCAAATGAAGTGTACTTACTGCAAAGTCCCATATATGCTATGGATATGTCCTTCCTCTGTTCGCAGCCTTCTTTCTTCATCTTGCATTCGTTAGTGTAGGACATGCCATCCGTGCCGCAAACTGGTTCAAATTCCTCCGTGCAGGTTGGGCATTCACAGCCGGGTTTGCCCCCTTTTAACACGCAGATTGCTCCAAAAGAACACAAATAGCTGTGACATGGACCTGTATCACCTGCAGATGAATGTGTAGTCGTTAGGTGTGTACCAATAGTTCTACAGTATTTTGAAACATTTGATTTTGAATTATTGCAGACTAGTAGTTGTTTACACTAGATTTATTTTGTAGCGAGGTTGGTCAGACACATTGATTTCTATTTACCCCGTGCTATAAAAGATTAGCGTAATTATGATTCTGACGCTGAAGAAGTAATATATCATTAGAAATTGCAAGACAGTTTCAGATACATTTTTATGAAAATAGTATCCCTAAATTTTGAACACCCGTTAATTGGAACCATTTTCAAAAATTTCATTTAAATACAGTATCTTAGCATCAGTCGTCTTTAGATATACTTTCAAATTATGGAAGATATACTATATGTATATCTGTAAAATAAAGAAACATTACTCATGACTTTCTAATATATATGCATTTGCATTTTAGTATGTATACTAGAATGTTACAATTTATATTGGTCATTTCTATTTTACCAAATAATGAACAACAGCAATTTATATTGGCCATTTTGAATTCACCAAATAATGAAGAACAACAATTTATATTGGTCATTTCTATTTTACCAAATAATGAACAACAGCAATTTATATTGGCCATTTTTAATTCACCAAATAATGAAGAACAACAATTTATATTGATTATTTTTAATTCACCAAATATTGAACAAGAATTTCAGTGCACCCTTATACAGTATTGTGGCAATTAATTGAGAAATGCAGTTTTTTAAAAAAAATTCAGTTTTATTCAAGTTTTCTATGGATACATTTAAAACTAATAAGTGATATGACCTCCCCGAGACTTTATAACATCACAGACACGTTTCGGCATGGAATGTACTAGACTAGCACATGTAGTTTTAATTTTAACGTCTCTGAACCATATGTCAATAACGGCCGAAATTAGCTTGTCCATCGTCGTACAGTCAAATTTGTGAAGCCGTTTTTTGACAATAGCCCACAAATTTTCTATGGGATTCAAGTCTGGTGAATTCCCGGGCCAATCCAGTACGGTCATATTTTTTTTGAGCAGAAATTTGTGATTCGCTTCGAAGTGTGACATGGCACGCTGTCTTGTTGGAAAACGCAATCTCCGTTCAGCCACAGTTTAGCCATGGTTGGAAGCACTTTTCGGGTCAATATGACTTCGTAACTGGCACTGTTCATCATTCCCTCTACGGGAACAAGAGATTCTGCCCCCAAAACGCTGAAACAACCCCAAAACATCTTTTTGGGCGGATGCTTGGGTGCTTGATTGATGTGGTGCTGATTGAGAGGTTCTCCTTGGCTCCTTCTCACAAACATAGATCTAATTCCCTAAACCACAAAATGTGTTTCGTCAGAAAAGAGAACTTTCTCCCAGTCCATGTTTTGTATTTCCGTGCCCATTCCAACCTTTTCTTCATGCGAAGCGTCAGAAGCTGCTTCTTGTACGGTCGATGTGCTCTCCGTCCGCGTTCTAACAGCCTGTATCGCACTGTTGAAGGTGCAATATCAACACCAGCTGCCACCATCGACTTAGACAGGTTAAAACTGGTTAATCGAGGATTTTTAACACTCATTCGATGTAAAGTTTTGTCGTCACGAGTCGAAGTTGATCTTTTTCGGCCGCATCTTCCAGAGCGGTTGGTTCCAGCATTTCCTGTTTCCTGAAACCGCTTCCAGATCCTCCCGACACTTGCTGTACTCACTCCACATATTTTACCTATTTCCTGGAACGTCTTAAAAGTGTGTTCCCTAAGCCCAATCACTTTAGCACGTGTTTCCGCGCTGATATCCTTGACGCTAATGAGCCCCGCAACAACTGAGAAACTACCACTGCGGAACACCTGCCACCTGGCGGAGGAATTTGAACACCTGATACTTACCAGGTGCATACGAACACCTGCTACTTTGATAATAACTGCAATTTGAACTCTGAGCTTATTTGGAGAGCTTCTTCCTAAGCTTACGTGTGATAAAACGAAAAAAATGACATTTCTCAATTAATTGCCACAATACTGTAAGTCCACTTTTGATGTGCTCGCAAAAGAACATAAATTGAACAGTTGCAATTAATGTGAATTCTACACTTTATATACAAATTACTTTTTAATGTATGCAATCATGGTGTTGTCTGCGAGCTCATGTAGAAAGAGTCTTAAAAAATCATGAACCAATGGAAGTAAGAATTAAATAAGAGCCCATTTGAAATGAAACACTGTTGAAAATATACTCACCACACTGTCCATTATAAAGAACATGAACCATTCTTCGCATGAGGCAAGCATTGCGCTGCAGTTCGCACTCGTTGTTATAAGTCTGTCCATCAGACCCGCAGACTGGCCGCATTACAGACTCGCATCCCGGCGGACACTGGCAAGAGGCTATACCAAAACGGTTGATGTCGCATTCTTGGAAAGGTCCGCATTGTAAACTCTCGCATGGATTGGTACCTGATGAGAAAATGGCGTTTTACTTTATTTTATTCAAGTAGCTGTATGAGGCTTATGATTTGAATTGCGCTATTGAATAAATACCGAGACGAAAAAGATGCATTTCTAGCTCACAGTACGTATTGTATTTGTTATAATGCAATTTTAGCAATGGCATCAGTTCTTACCATAATGTGTGTAAGATAAACATTAAGTATGGAACAAATATTACGATATAATTCCAATAATGGTTTACTTTATTTTTTAATGGTTACTCTTACTTTTTAACGTCCAACTTTTCCTATTCTGTAAGCGTATAAATTCTTTATTCGTTTAGGTGTTCAACAAAACTGAAGCATCGGATTGGAATGTAAATGTATAAATATAAAACAAAAAATCGAAGATGCACCTTTATTTTAGTAACCGTACCAGCATGGCAAAAGAAACATCACCATTTTCCCACTTTACTATGAGTGGATAAAATAAACATAAATATCAGTTTCGAAAGAAATGTTTCAATGGATGAACAATGACTAACTTACCGTTACTGTACGTGTTGCTGATTACGCATGAAAATAGGATTTATGTATTATATTTAAATGAAAAACTTCGAGGGCAAAATTAGAGGACCTTCGGATTTCCGACGAATTTAAATGAAACATCAAAGGCTATCTGCTAATCTAGATCTATCTGCTAATTTAACTTCAGCCGACATTTTAATGAGGAAAGACTGACTGATATTAGTAGCTGCCATTTCTGACATCCAAGACAAATCACGTAAATCTTTTTTTCACAATCTTAGGCCTAATTTCAATCATTTAGCTTATAAGATTTTGCCGGTATACGTCATGTATCATGACCTTGAATACGTCCAGGATAAAGACATCCCAGAACCATTTGATCCATTGTTTGCAATAATGCTCACTTCCAGAAAATCTTCAATTATAATTATATATTTTTAAATGTTTTCAATGTCAATGATTTTGTAATAATTACCTGCACTGCATTCTCCTGGATAAACGACTCGAATGTTCTTTCTTGACTTGCAGGCTTCCACCCTAAGTGTGCATTCATTGGTGTAAGTCTTACCATCCGATCCACAGACTGGTCTTAAGTCTTCAGAACAAACGGCGTTGCATCGGCATATAGCATTTCTGCTCTCGTCAAGTTGGCAAACTTGTGAATTGGGACACTCTACCCCCTCACAAGGATCTGTGGAGGAATAAGAAAACGATATGAGGTAAGTCTTTATATTGCAACCAAATTTACGGTATTATCAATTTATATAAAAAGGTTTCCTGTCATTGTGTGACTTCAGCGATGATGATTAATTGAAAGATATTTGACAAATAGGAGCTGATCTGCACTTAAAACGGAGTCTTGAGTTTTGTAAAATTTATTTGAACAGTACTGAATCTAATCACACGTCTACTACACACTAGCAAATTCTAACACACTAAACAGGCAAATGAAAGACACATTACGGGAATGCATTTTTTATAAAATATAATATATGCAAATTTGACGTTCTGCGCCCATACTCCAAATGTTAAAAGCAATGACTTCCATATGATATTTATATTAGCAACGAAGAAAATTAGTCCTTCAATGAAATAATAATTTCACTACAAAACGACTGCTTCTGGTGTTATGACAGATAAATTCTGAAAGTTTAAGTTAAGTTATACACGAAGGCAATCATAGTTTTAACAAAACTTTCAACAACATCAAATAATTCTACGAACTAGGAAATAATGACGTCTACCTTATGTTATTCATAGCTTAATACACCAGATTTTCAAATTTACGATCACTGTACAAATTTCATTTGCAACCTAATTTTTTAAAAGCAATGACAATAATTAGTGCATTGACTTCTTTGTCTTGCAGTTAACAGAGTCCTGGAACGACATCTGTATATTGAGGCGCCCTAATTATGACGGAAATTTAAAATTACACTGATTAAATAACTTATTAGTTAATCATGTAAACTAATATAATTTCACATGTCATGTGTTTCTTCATACTTTTGTGGTAAATTCTTCGGATAGTGTGACATAAATTTACATGAGGAGGTTTTAATTTATAAAGTATGCAAAAATTTGATAAAAATGAATTAATCATTAGTAACACGATTAAACATCACACAAAAATGAAATTACTCCTTTGTTACATCTCAGACAGGCTAATTCGAAATTTGAACTCAATAACTGCATTTGTAGTATAAAAAACCCCAGTAAATTTAAATGTTGAGTAAATATTTTTAAATATCTTCCCCAGGGAAATCATTGAACGGTAAACAAAAGGAACTGACATTTAATCCCTTTAGATGATCATAGCATAAGTTGTCTTTTTTCAAGGCAATCCATCACGAAAAGCGTCTAACTGGCACCCTTTTGCTTATGGATCGGCACCCCTATCTCGATTCATCTTCTGATGCCTGAAACATCCCATAAAAATGGAAAAGATTGATGGAGCATAATCAAGGGTTGCCACCTTTTGACAAATCGAAATAGCCAGTGTGAAAAGTCAACACGGTGTAATATGGTGTATTTCCATAATTCTTTGTCATTGGGAATCATTCATCTTTTCTAACGCGTCTGTGCAATATCAGAAATAAATTTCGAAATTATTTTCAAAACTTTTGTGAGCGATTTAAGTTCATGCGTAAGAGATAAGTATGGGACACAGATGTAAATACAACCTTAAAATTAATCATCTTTTTTAGAGTTATATATTACGTTAGATTATTTTTTTTATAAAATTTAAATTTTTTTCATACCTGGTTCATGCGCCAATTGAATACTTAAGAAAAGAGGAACGTTAAACGCGATTGCAGGATTTTGCAGTACAGCAAAAGTTGAGCTAGCGAAAGTTTGAAATTAAAATGTATGAAACATACGCTTGGCTGCATCAAGGATATGAACTGTTATGGTTGCAAAGAAATACAGACATCCTATGGGAAAATGCACTGTATATGGAGGTAAAAGTAAGGAGTTAAAACTTCATATTAAGAAAACGCCAATATCGTTTGAGACAATCATTTAGGTGGCGCTGGGATAAGATAAGTAACACTGAATTGTATGCATTTCCATGGCGAAAGGCCTAAAATATTTATTTAAACTGTCCATTTTGTAAAAATAAATTATTAGTTTAATGCACAGTAGAACTGACATAAAGAATATTCCTGCGTATTCAAAATCGTTTTATCTTACAATTTATTTTTATCTCCATATATTCTGTTCTCTATTCTACAACTATAAAAAAATATTGATTAATTATACTCATAATTAGAAAACTTTTAATTTTAAAATAATCAAAAATACACATAATAAATACCACGCCTTTCTGCTGTGCCAACTAAAAATAACAGATACTTTGCTAACACGAGCTACAC